>JAJIBD010037043.1:0-12917 GCA_021461705.1 Cryptotis parvus
AAAAAAAATCAACTAGGCCAATAAAATGAAGGTTACTTCCATGGGACTAAAATTAACCCATAATCCCTGTTCCTTCACAATTTAACTAAAGCAATGTCTAAAAATGAGCAGTGCTTCTACCAATAATACCATGGGTTTAAACTTAGTGGCATTTTTTGCTAATTTTTTCCACAGTGCACTTGATCACTAGATCACTAGACATCCCCTTGTTCATCGATTTCCTCGAGCGGGCACCAGTAACATCTCCATTTGACCCATTTGACTACAAGTGCCAGTGTAGCCCAATGGCATCTGCTTGCTTCAGGAATATGATGAGCCTCAAACTGGTCATTCGGGGTCTTTTTTTTTTTTTTTAATTAATTTTTTTTATTTTTACAATTACAAAGATATACAATTAAAAAAGTTCATATTTGGGTTTTGGTCGTACAGTGTAGCAGCACCCATCCCGCCACCAGTGCCCATCTCCCACCACCAACGCCCCCGGTTCCCTCCCCCTCCCCCCAGCCCTCCTCCATGGCAGGTTCTTTATTTCTTTCCATTTCTCTATCTTTCTTTTCCTTCCTCTCCAGACTATGGATTACAAAACATACATTAAAGGGTTGTCATGTGTATCCTTTTGCCTCTATTTAATGCTCAGTTCTAGGTTGGCATTAGTACCCTCACAATTGTTAGCACACTGTTCCATTTTCTGTCTTACCTAGCCTCTGACTCCCACACGCTTGTGATAATTTCCACCTTTGACAGGACCCTCCTGATGTATGTTTCACTTGACCTTGGATATTGGTATCATAATATGTACCTATATATTTATGTTATGCAGATAAATGCAGTCATTCTGTAACTGTCTCTCTCCTTCTGGCTAATTTCGCCTCAACATAATCTTCTCCATGTCCATCCATTTGTAGGCAAATTTTATAACTTCATTTTTCCTAACAGCTGCATAGTATTCCATTGTGTAGATGTACTAAAGCTTTTTTATCCAGTCATCTATTTTCGGGCACTCGGGTTGCTTCCAGATTCTGGCTATTGTGAATAATGCTGCTATGAACATAAAAGTAGGGATGGTGTTTCCGCTGCGTATTTTTGGTTTCCCAGAGTAGATTCCCAGGAGTGGTATGGCTGGGTCAAATGGGAGTTCAATTTCTAGTCTTTGGAGGAATGTCCATATTGTTTTCCAGAAAGGCTGTACCAGCCGGCATTCCCACCAACAATGGATGAGTGTCCCCTTTTCCCCACACCCACGCCAGCACTTGTTGTTCTTGTTCTTTTGAAT
Source organism: Cryptotis parvus (assembly GCA_021461705.1). Taxonomy (NCBI): domain Eukaryota; kingdom Metazoa; phylum Chordata; class Mammalia; order Eulipotyphla; family Soricidae; genus Cryptotis; species Cryptotis parvus. Next base: position 1,274 of record JAJIBD010037043.1, read on the forward strand.
ATGTGCCAGTCTCTGTGGTGTAAAATGGTATCTCATTGTTGTTTTGATTTGCATCTCTCTGATGATTAGTGATGATGAGCATTTTTTCATATGTTTTTTGGCCATTCGAATTTCTTCCTTGCTGAAGTTTCTGTTCATTTCTTCTCCCCATTTTTTTGATGGGGTTGTTTGTTTTCTTCTTTGTAAAGTTCTACCAGTGCCTGATATATCCTGGATATTAACCCCTTATCAGATGAGTATTGGGTGAATATTCTTTCCCATTCTGTGGACTGCTTTTGTATCTTAGTCACTGTTTCTTTTGAGGTGCAGAAGCTTTTTAGTTTCATGTAGTCCCATATATTTATCTTTTCTTCTAGTTGCTTTGTTAGAGATGTTTCATCTTTGAAGATGCCTTTTAGCTTCAATGTCATGGAGGGTTTTTCCTATATTTTCTTCAATGTACTTTATGGATTCAAGTCTGATATTGAGATCTTTAATCCACTTTGATCTGATTTTTGTGCATGGTGTTAGACACAGGTCCAAATTCATTTTTTTACATGTCGCTGCCCAGTTTTCCCAACACCACTTATTGAAGAGGCTTTCCCTTACTCCATTTTAGACTCGTTGCACCTTTATCAAAGATTAAATGATCATGTGTTTGAGGTTGGGTGTCAGGATACTCAATTCCTATTCCATAGGTCCACGGGTCTGTTTTTATTCCAATACCATGCTGTTTTAATTACTACTGCCTTGTAGTACAGTTTGAAGTTGGGTAAGGTGATGCCTCCCATCTTCTTTTTCCCGAGGATTGCTTTAGCTATCCTTGGGGGGTTTATCGTTCCATACAAATTTCAAGATTGTTTGGTCAATTTCTCTTTGAAGAATGTCATGGGTATCCTCATAGGGACTGCATTGAATCTGTATAGAGCTCTAGGGAGTATTACCATTTTGACAATGTTGATTCTCCCCATCCATGAGCAGGGAATGTGTTTCCATTTCCTTGTGTCCTCTTTTATCTCTTGGAGCAGTGTCTTGTAGTTTTCTTTGTACAGGTCCTTTTACACACTTGGGTAAGTTGATTCCTAGGTATTTGATTTTCTGTGGCACAATTGTGAATGGAATTGTTTCCTTAATATCCCTTTCTTCTCTTTTCGTTATTTGTATATAGGAAAGCCACCGACTTTTGGGTGTTGATTTTGTATCCTGCCACTCTACTATATGCGTCTATTGTTTCTAGGAGTTTTTTGGTAGAGAGTTTAGGGTTCTCTAGGTATAATATCATGTCATCTGCAAATAATGATAGCTTGACTTCTTCCTTGCCTATCTGGATGCCCTTGATGTCCTTTTCTTCTCTGATTGCTATCGCAAGTACTTCCAGTACTATATTGGGTCATTCGGGGTCTTGACAAAGAAGTCTGACCACCTTGTAGGTGGGCGGCCACATGATCTTTTGAGGTCCCGTGGGATCCAGTCGGTAACAGCTCTAGTTCAGCGGTCATCTTCAAATAGCATTACATGTCCAGCCCATCTGAGATCTGATGCCTTGGCAAACGAGACAGTGTCCCTGACTCTGGAACAGTGACGGAGGTAGGAACTCCAGATTCCTTCTCTCACTTGAGTGAGGGGCATGGTATTTCAAGCATAGCTCTTTTGATTCCTCTTTTGGGAGACCCAAATAGCGTTCTCATCCTGCTTCCACAGCGCCCCAGTCTCTGAGATGTATGTTAATGCAGGGAGAATGGTGGAGTCGAAGAGATGTGTCCAGAACTGGAGGTTCTTTTGTCCTTTTAGCTATTTCTTCGATGCTGTTGAAGGCGTTCCATGCTGCTCTCTGCCTCCTTCACAGCTCAGGTTTTAAGCTGTTCATCATGTTGCATTCCCTCAACCTAGGTACACATAACTGCTGCATTCAGAGATGTTTGTTCCTTTGAGAGTGTATGGGGCCTCTGGAACTAGTTCATTTTTCATGAATGTTGTTTTGTTGTGATTCAGCTGTAGACCTATCTTTCCACATTCTTGGTCGAAGGCAGCCAACATCTGTGCCAACATTTGTGCCACTTGGGTAATGTTTGGTGTTATTAGAACAATGTCATCAGCAAAGCGGAGGTAGAGTAGTTGCCGATCGTCTATCTTCACTCCCATTCCTTCCCATTCTAATTGTTGCAGGATGTTCTCGAGGGTGGCGCTGAAGAGTTTTGGTGAAATGGTATCACCCCTGCCGAACCCCTCTTTTGACATCAATGATCACTTCCTTGTAGAATGGTGAGATCCTGGTGGTGAATCCATAGTAGAGCTCACGGGGATCTTGGTGAATCCATAGTAGAGCTCACGAAGGGTTTGAATGTGCTGTTTTGCTAGGTCTTCGATGACCGCTCGGTCTTAACAGTGTCAAATGCTTTCTTTAAATCAATGCACGTTAGACAGAGCGGCATCTTGTCCACAGTGCAACCAAAAGCAAAATCAAGGCAGTGACAGGTTTGCAAGGCAAGATGCCACAAAATGATGGATTTTAGAATAATTTTGATCATTGTATGGCTGAAGAATGCCTGACTTAGGCACTTCAAAGTGTCAAAATGCAGCTGTGGCAACGAGCAATAGGGATTATAATTCACCCAAGCATTTCATTACTAAGAATGCACTTGAAATGTTTGTATTGTTTAATTCGTTGGAAAACAAGATGAAAGGAGCTAATCTCTAGTCCATGTACATGAAATATTTTTGCAAGAACCTTCATAAACACCACTGTTTTCTGCACACTACTTTTCTGGTTCAAACTATAAAAGCACATGGGTCAAATGAGAGGCTTTCCGCAAACCTTCACAAGACCCTTAGCTGAAGGCCTGTGTGTCTGAGTGCTGTCTTTAGTTAAAGAGAGAGGTGGCAGAAAGTCAGCAGTTTGAGATCTTGGTTTTCCTTGGTTGGAAAAACAATGGGAACTATATAAAATGACAATTTGACATCAGAATGTTCACAAATTGGGCGTTTATTTACCGAAAGATATGGTAGTGACAGTAAGCTAAAAACCAGAACATTTCCATGGAGAGAATCAATCTTAAAAACTACTTTAAATCTTTTAAATAATCAATCTTTAAAACTACTTTCCCAATAAAACTATTGCTTTCTGAAACTGGAAAGAATTCTTGAGATCTGAAGGCATAAAGAATGCCAAAACAGTCTTTTAAGGTACATTTAATCCAGAAACAAATATAAACTAAAACAATACTGTACAGTTTGGCCTTATTCCAGGCCACTTAAAAACTACTCTTAAAAGGTAGAAATGGCATTTTCATCATTCCTTTCCTGGGTTTTCTGCTGCCTTAATGCACACTCTAACTGTCATGCCAGTTATCTTTCATAACGAGGAAGCTTCTCTCGTTATGAAAGAAGCCCCTCCCAAAAAAAAAAAAAAAAAACTTATGTCCAGATGTGAAAGGAAAAACATTCTAGGAGTTTAGATTAATTCCTAAGACTTCCTTTCTGATTGAAACGCTTTATGAATGGATGTTTCAGACACTAGACAGGGCCCTTTGCAACAGTTTTATAAAACACGAAATTCAGACAAAGGTCTCTGCAAACAAAATTATTTTTTTTTCTTATTGGAAAATGAATGACAAAGAGTGAAAGGATATAAAAAAGCTGCCACACACGTTTTGGAAAGTTTATGTTACAGCAATAGTGGAGACACTATTTATCCAAATACTTTAGCAAGGGGCAAGGCAGAATCCCCAGTGAGAGTCTGGACAAGCAGCTCCACGTACTGCATTGTAAACCTCAACTCAGAGAAGTGACCAGGTTCAGCACAAGAGCCACACACCCAATGCTCAACTAATCGGGATTTGATTACTTAGTTTGTAAATTATTGTTCATTTATCTATACTCTGTACTCCTACCTAGCTCACCACTCAGCACTGCCAAAATCAAGTTAGTTGGGCCCAAGGAGTTTTGAAGTTAGTGGTGAAAATTAGAGCTAAAATAGGGTTTTTACTTAGAGAGAGAAAAGCTTCTAATTTTCATTAAGAAAACATTAATGTGACGGACAAAGAGCCTGGAAATTTTTATAGTTTTATAGACTGTTCTTCTGTGAAAGCTTTAAGAATATGCTTTGTTAAAATAAAGTAATACACCAAAAGAAATGGTCATCTAGATATGATCCATCCCAAAATTCTCAGAAGAGTAAGAAAACTGTAAAAGTAGTGTTTCTCCCAACTTGTGCTTAAGTTATTTCCCCCAAAGATGGAATTCAAAGAGTTGTGATTTTTAATATGGGTTTCTTTTTTATTTTGAACATGTAACTTTCTTCATGTTGGGAACAGGAAAGTATTCAGTGGTATTTTCTTTTTAGTACTTTAAGAGCTTGTGTTGTAAATATATAGCCACACTTAAGAGGCAGCGAGAGACAATCCTATGGAGTGCTTTGAAATGATAGTACTTAAAAAAAATTCTTTCCTGCATTTTTCCAATTTTCCCATGAACGTTATGTTGTAATCAAGGGAAAATTATTAAATGCCATTGGAAACATAAATCAAGTACTTTATCATCATTAGCTACAAATTAACTATTTATAGGAAAATAAGCATTATGGTAGACCACATGAGTATTATTTGTACTTCCAGCCTTGTTTTATCGGGCCAAGAAGAAGCGAACTAGTAACTATAATTTATGTATACAAATCCAAAGAATGCATACCAAATGCTATGTGTTGTAAAACCACAAGGAACAATTCTAAGTGCCTAATATTGAAATTAAAATCTTTACTAAAAACTTCTTTTGGAAGAATGATTCTTGACATTTAAACCTATAGTAGTTCAGAGGCACTTCTTGATTTCAATGCAAAGTAAAATTTTTTAGGAGGCATAGCTGTGATGTAGATAAAATGATTATATTCTTTACACAGGGTTAATTTGACTTTAAAAAACCCTTTTAACACTCATAAACATCAAAGAAATTTCTCAGGTTAAAAAAGTGCTGACGGGCCGAAAGACAGTCCACGAGTATGTCGTGCACTCTGGCTTCATTCCCAGCACGGCACGGCTCCCTTGCAGTCACTGGCCACGCCCTGCAGGCACCTCCAACTGCTGGGTGGCCCAGGTAATTGATTCCTGGCACTGCAGGGCCCAAGCGGCATCCCGTCTTTGGGTCCTTGCAGGCTGGCTGACAAAGAATTGCTGCGGAGCCCCTCGAGCGTCCCTTGCCAGGAAAATGTTTCTCGCCAAAACATTAAGGAAATAGTTTGAAGAACATTTGCCTTAATATACTGCTTGATCATTCACCCATCTGCCTTTACCACATTATCCTTCTTTGTAAGATAATAGGTTCAATACCTTTAAAATCAAGTTCCAGTGATATTATAAGCCTATAATTAGTATAACATTTATAGTCAACAACCACTCCTAAATTCAACAAATACCTAACTTTTATTATTGTTAGTATCTGAGGTAGGATAAATGGTATAGGGAGGTGGAAAACAATCTGCTTGGATGAATATTTGCTACTGATCAGTCAGAATTTTCTGAATCTAAAATAAAATTGTCTTAACGCAAGCAGTGGTTCCCACAAACTCATATTGTTAAAAGCAAATGCTAGCATGTCTGATACCTATTGTCTTAGAAAACAGCAAACAGTGCTGAGACAAGGAACAAACAAGGAAACAAATATTGGAAAGCACAGAAGTAAGTGACAAGCCCCAGTACATCACAAGCCCAGTTCCCTCTGTGGAAAAAGTGAGAAGAAAAGAATATTTCATGGCAATTCCTTACTGGAGAAGCTAAAGACCTCATCGGCTAGGAAATGTTAACAGACGTTCAAACATTCAAAGATTTTCTACCTGTGATGCCGACTCTCTATTACTCGCCACACTCCCCTAAAATCAGGAAAGAAAACCCCACACAAATGGAAAGCCTATTTATGGACTCAGCCCTAAATGCAGAGCAAAAGGAAGTCCTGAGCACTGCCAGGAGTGCCACTCCCCCCAAAAGAAAGTGTTCATTAATCTCTAAGATGGCACCACAAATATGATACCGAAAGAGCAAAATGCTAAATTCATGTCTAAAAAAGATAAACTGGGGTAAAAATGACGTTTCTTTTTGGGTTTTAGTCACTATTAAACAAGCAGTCCAATTCAACAAGGGGAAGTCAACATATTACTTACTCCCCTGCTAACTTTACTCTTAAAAGCAAGATCAAAGAAATTGAGTTTAAATAAAAACTAAAATTGAAGATATCTAAAACTATCTAGTCTTCAGCTATAATAAAATTTGGAAAGAGTGACCTGGTGACTACAAAAACATAAGTCCCTTTGTAATTCACAATGATTCAATTAAACCACTTTTTCCAATATCCTATTTCAATTCAACAGTGCACACTTGATCATCTCATATATGTATAATAATACATAATGTATAATCAAGTGTGCACTGTTCAAACTCACAGGACTGTGTTGAACTATGTACTCTGTTTACAAGAGGCATGACTACAATGCAAGTGCTTGGGGCCAGAGAGATAGTTCAGTGTGAAGGGTGCTGCCTTGCACTTTGCTGACCAGGGTTTGAGTCCTCCCCATATTGACTCCCCAGTCTGTTGGGAGTGATCCCTGAGAACTAATAGGTATGGCCCAAACCAAAAAGAAATTAAAAAATGTTAAGTGCTAAACGTGAACTTCTCTGCTTTAAAAAAATGATCATGATTTACACTAAAATATACCGTGGGGCCCAGAGAGCTAGTACAGTGGGTAAGGAGTTTGCCTTGTACACACGTGACCCGGATTCAACCTCTAACACCCCCATATGATCCCTGAAGCATGCCAGGAGTAATCCCTGGGCGCAGAGCCAAAAGTAAGCCCTGGCAGTTTTGGGTGTGGTTCCAAACCCAAAATGAAACCAAATACCACAGCTCAACAACTAGCTATGATAACTACAAAAACAAGCCAACTAAGTAGTAAAGGACAGTTTTACTTTTGCCGAATTTATGAGGGAGATGGGGAGTCTCCCACCCAGTTTTATTTAAGCTATACAGCAAACTACAGTCTTTTTAAAAAGCTTTTATATTTTAAAATAACTCTGGATACAAAAACTCGGTCAGACATAACTAGATATCTTCAAAAAATGTTTTTAAAGTACACAGTATGACTGTTAAAGTACTTGCCTAGCATATAGTCACAACCATAACCCTGGTTCAAATGCCAACACCAGATATGGTGGCCTGGACATCTCTTCAATCGCACCCACTCTGTCCTCAAAATAGAAGCAGAAAACTGCCCAAGTCCATCCAAATTGAAGCTAACTGTTTATATGACACAAAAAGTCAGTTAAAATAGCACTTCAGTTGTTTCTTGCCCATCAGGTATGAGACAACAGAAAAGAATCCCTAACTCCAATAGAAGCTCTGGCCTAAGCTGTAAGAAAATTAAGAATTATATATTCTTCTATAAACCAAAAGCTCTTCTCTCTCATCAACTTTTTACTAATTTCTTTGATCTATCTTGCTAATACAAGTCTTCAGTTTCAGTCATAGTTCAGTCCAGTGTTCTGACTGGGGTAGTTATACTCACTCTTGATATTTTCTATTACCTAGTGTTAGTTTTGTATGGTTTTTTGAGGGGGTGGAGGAAGCCACACCCAACGATGCTCAGGGGTTACTCTGACTGCACTTGGGAATCACTCCTGGTGGTGCCCAGGGACCATATGGGATGCCGGGTATGGAACCTGTGTTAGTCAGCTGTGTGCAAACGGCTGTATATGTCTCCATCCCATCAATATTCTATTCTTTTTTTTTCCTTTTTTGGGTCACACCTGGCAAGGCTTAGGGGCTACTCCTGGTTCTGCACTCAGAAATTACTCCTGGCGGTACTCAGGGGAACATATGGGATACCAGGGATTGAACCAGGGTTGGTTGCATGCAAGGCAAACACCCTATCCACTGTGCTGTTGCTCTGGCTCCCCAATGTTCTAATCTTAACTCCAAATTTTTAGACTACATTTGCAGTATGCTTAACAGGTAAAGAAAGTGAAACTTTTTCTGTAAGAGATTTTCAGGTTTTTCTTGCATGGAGGAAGGCTAAAAACAACTAAAAACATGGTATGCCACTCTGAGGGTTACAGAAATGGTCAAAACAAACCTCTTTCCAGTCTTTATTTTTTTTTTTTTTTTGCTTTTTTGGGTCACACCCGCAATGTTCAGGGGTTTCTCCCTGGCTCTGCACTCAGGAATTACCCCTGGCGGTGCTTGGGGGACCATATGGGATGCTGGGGATCGAACCCAGCCGGCATGGGGCCAGCAGCGTGCAAGGCAAACGCCCTACCGGCTGGGCTATCGCTCCGGCCCCTCTTTCCATTCTTAAGAATTATCTGAAGACCACTGTGGACCCCCTAGGCAGTGTTTTTGGGGAGGCTTTAAATTCCCTTAAATCAGCATTCCTTTAAAGCCACTAGGAAGGATACGGATGCATAAGAATACATCAGCATAAGGGATATGGATGGTCCCTCTCCTAGAGAAGCTTTTCCTAAACTAAACAAGTTCTTAAATATTGGAAGTAGTCTTTCAAAGGTGAAGATAAATTAGTTAAATAAGCATAGTCTGTGGCACTTCAAAGATGTGGGTAACAGATCTGAACCTTTCCAGTGAGAAACTCAGCATGGTGGAACGCCTTTCCACACTTTTAAAACTGGCTTGGTATAAATCTCAGGAGTAATTTCTTAGTGCAGTCAGGAGAAACCCCTGAGCATTGCTGGGTGTGACCCCAAAAAAGCAAACAAACAAACAAACAAACAAAAAAACCAAAAAAAAACAAAAACTGGCTTGGTATAAATCTGATTTCATGTGGAAAAAATATAGCGTATTTGAACTTTAATTAGTGACTAATGTTAACTAATTTATAAACATACTTTCTCTTCTAATCTCTAACAAAGACCCGCTACAGATTATCAGTATCACAAATGGTCACTGGATCACTTGATCACTTGACATCCCGTTATTCATCGATTTGCTCGAGCGGGCGCCAGTAATATTTCCATTTGACCCTATCACGTGCCAGTGTAGCCTAATGACATCTGGTTGATTCAGGAATACAAAGAGCCTCAAACCGTTCATTCAGGGTCTTGATGAAGAAGTCTGACCATCTTGTAGGTGGGCAGCCACATAATCTTTTGACATCCCGTGGGATCCAGTCGGTAATGGCTCTAGTCCACTGGTCATCTCCAAATCGCATTACATGTCCAGCCCATCTGATTTTCGATGCCTTGGCAAAACGAGACAGCGTACCTGACTCTGGAACAGCGATGGAGGTCGGAACTCCAGATTCCTTCTTTCACTTGAGTGAGGCGTGATATTCCAAGCATAGCTCTTTCGATTCCCTCTTTGGGAGACCCGAATAGCATTCTCATCCTTCTAGGATGAGAATCCCCGTAGGCCCAGGTCTACCATTTCAAGGTCTACCATTTCAATCACAAATGGTATTTTTTTTAATGTAAGGGTTTTTTTTTGCTTATTTGGGTCATACCTGGCAATGCTCCAGGGGTTCAAATGGGATGCCAGGGATAGAACCTGGGTGGACTGTATGCAAGTGGAAACGCCCTACCTGCTGAACTATCGCCTCCAGTCCCCAACATCTAAGTATTCTAAGTGTAAAAACCTTACAAGTTTTAAGTTCAAAAGTTCTAAGTTCAAAACCTTACAACCTTTCTAGTTCCTTACAAATTAAAATTGTGCATTAAAGAAATAGCTACTTATGGAAGAGTTTACTGGAAAAAACTTCCAGAACAATTCAGCATTACTTTGCAAGCGCAAAGCTAACCAGACTCATATACAGATTTTCTGAGATTCCTAACAACTGACAAGTTTCTTTTTTCTTGAGAGAGGAGGGAGTTTGGGACACACCTTGTGATGCATAGGCCCTTGGTTATCCCTGGCTCTGACTCAGGAATTACTCCTAGTTGTGCTAAACTTGTACTAAAGGCAAATTATTATTTCATGGTTTATGTAAGAATTCAAAGTCAGACACAGTTTATTAAATGAAGAATCATAAAGACAATAGGGGCCAGAGTGATAGTTCAGTGGGTAGGGCATTTGCCTTGCATGTGGCCCACCCGGTTCGATCCCCAGCATCCAATATGGTCCCCAGGCAGTGACAGGAGCAATTCCTGAGTGCAGAGTCAGGAGTAACCCCTGAGCAAAAAAAAAAAAAAAAAAGACATCAATGCTCCAAATTTAAGATGGCAAAATCTGTATCAGACTAGAAGGTATACATAAAATGATCATCGAAAAGACAAAATTTGTATAGAAGCAGCGATTTCAATTCATTTTACGTAAAACATATATAAATTTTAAAGATAAAATTATTTATCTTCAACATTAAGTCTTCTGGGGATAAGAGAAACTACATATAATTATTTCAATACCTAAAAAAAAAAAAAACCCAGAAAACAAACAAGAATTTATCCAAAACAAGAAAATACTCAAAACATAATGCTAGTGGTATTTCTGCTCCTCAAAGACCATCATTTACTTATTTGTTCTGGAAAAGGTACAAATCTTTAGATCACTATTGTGACTTAAACTGGCAACTTTTCAAGGAATTAGTGATTTATGTAGCAGATGTGCAAGGAAAACTACAAGGAGAGAAGCCAAGAAAAACATCTTGATGGCCACAGCTAAATTATGACCACTGCGAGGAATAAACTACAAAACTATTTTCCTTCTCCCCCTACAACTTCAGTGGTTAGCAAAATAGAATAACTTGCTTGATTAACAGCTATTCTAGACATTAAAATAGGTGTTAACCCCTGGTAGGAAACACCAGGCTACACGAAGGGGATCACACATCCAAGTATTTTCACAACCCGCTTTATCTTGTATGGTTATTTTATATGAAAGTGAGAATTTTGTTTATTAATTAATTGATCACTCATAGCCTTGTACCACAGGTGATGTGAGCCTGAATTCTATCAGGTTCTGGGACAAAGCCACCACCATTTCCCCCTTAATGGTGAGTTCCCATGGGTTACTGTGAGAGTTTCTATGGAGTGGTATGTGCAAAGCATTTTAGTGGTTATTTTGTCATTTTTAGTTTGAATATGTTCTTTATAAGGGCCATTTTGCCTGGACTGGGTTAAGTACTTAGAACTTATCCACACATATTTTACTTACTGTTAACAAAACAGTCACAGGACTAGCAACCTATCCAACCCTAGAGCAGACAATGCATTAAATTTTGGGGGGAATTCTACAGCGAGGTAGAAGCAAATTCTCTTTTATGTCAGGTAGAAACATGACCAAAGAGCTGAGAGTGAGTTATCACTGAAGACAAGCACAGAACCGTGATGAGTTTGTTTGCTTGGGGAGTACTTTGGAGCTCACTGTCCTAAGTAACCAGAGCACCACCACGTAAGAGCAGGGGCTTTGCTCACATCTGGCAGCAGCTTCCCTTCTAGTGACTATCAGATAAAGAAGTATTTTTAGCTTTTTTTTATTAGCAAAATCATATCAGTTACTGAGGGGCCAAATATGGCAAATTATGCCCCCAAAGACCATAAGCTATTGTAATTAGGGGAATAGCCTAATGTTAAATTCATAATTTAAGGATATCAAAAGTAGCAAATATCTAAGCTTTCAAAATGTCAAAGAATAAGTATTCAATTCCATGAGGTCACAGAGGGGCTAAGAGAGCATCTCC
>JAJIBD010037044.1:0-12429 GCA_021461705.1 Cryptotis parvus
TTTTTTTTTTTAATTTTTTTATTTTTACAAATACAAAGATATACAATTAAAAAGTTCATATTTGGGTTTTGGTCATACAGTGTTCCAGCACCCATCCCTCCACCAGTGCCCATCTCCCACCACCAACGCCCCCGGTTCCCTCCCCCCCTCCCCAGCCCCACCTCCATGGCAGGTTCTTTATTTCTTTCCCTTTCTCTCTTTTCTCTTTTCCTTCCCCTTCCAGACTATGGATTACAGAACATACATTAAAGGGTTGTCATGTGTATCCTTTTGCCTCTATTTAATGCTCAGTTCTAGGTTGGCATTAGTACCCTCGACAATTATTAGCACACTGTTCCATTTTCTGTCTTACCTAGCCTCTGACTCCCACACGTTTGTGATAATTTCCACCTTTGACAAGACCTCCTGATATATGTTTCACTTGACCTTGATATTGGTATCATAATATGTACATATATATTTATGCCATGCAAATAAATGCAGTCATTCTGTATCTGTCTCTCTCCTTCTGGCTAATTTCACTCAACATAATCTTCTCCATGTCCATCCATTTATAGGCAAATTTTATAACTTCATTTTTCCTAACAGCTGCATAGTATTCCATTGTGTAGATGTACCAAAGCTTCTTTATCCAGTCATCGATTTTCGGCACTCTGGTTGCTCCAGATTCTGGCTATTGTGAATAATGCTGCTATGAACATAAAAGTAGGGATGGTGTTTCCGCTGCGTATTTTTGGTTTCCCAGAGTAGATTCCCAGGAGTGGTATGGCTGGGTCAAATGGGAGTTCAATTTCTAGTCTTTGGAGGAAAGTCCATATTGTTTTCCAGAAAGGCTGTACCAGCCGGCATTCCCACCAACAATGGATGAGTGTCCCCCCTTTTCCACATCCACGCCAGCACTTGTTGTTCTTGCTCTTTGAATATGTGCCAGTCCCTGTGGTGTAAAGTGGTATCTCATTGTTGTTTTGATTTGCATCTCTCTGATGATTAGTGATGATGAGCATTTTTTCATATGTTTTTTTGGCCATTCGAATTTCTTCCTTGCTGAAGTTTCTGTTCATTTCTTCTCCCCATTTTTTGATGGGGTTGTTTGTTTTCTTCTTGTAAAGTTCTACCAGTGCCTGATATATCCTGGATATTAACCCCTTATCAGATGGGTATTGGGTGAATATTCTTTCCCCATTCTGTGGACTGCTTTTGTATCTTAGTCACTGTTTCTTTTGAGGTGCAGAAGCTTTTTAGTTTCATGTAGTCCCATATGTTTATCTTTTCTTCTAGTTGCTTTGTTAGTGATGTTTCACCTTTGAAGATGCCTTTAGCTTCAATGTCGTGGAGGGTTTTTCCTATATTTTCTTCAATGTACTTTATGGATTCAAGTCTGATATTGAGATCTTTAATCCATTTTGATCTGATTTTTGTGCATGGTGTTAGACACAGGTCCAAATTCATTTTTTTACATGTCGCTGCCCAGTTTTCCCAACACCACTTGTTGAAGAGGCTTTCCTTACTCCATTTTAGACTCATTGCACCTTTATCAAAGATTAAATGATCATGTGTTTGAGGTTGGGTGTCAGGATACTCAATTCTATTCCATAGGTCCACAGGTCTGTTTTTATTCCAATACCATGCTGTTTTAATTACTACTGCCTTGTAGTACAGTTTGAAGTTGGGAAAGGTGATGCCTCCCCATCTTCTTTTTCCCGAGGATTGCTTTAGCTATCCTTGGGGGTTTATTGTTCCATACAAATTTCAGGAGCGTTTGGTCAATTTCTTTGAAGAATGTCATCGGTATCCTTATAGGGACTGCATTGAATCTGTACAGAGCTCTAGGGAGTATTACCATTTTGACAATGTTGATTCTCCCCCATCCATGAGCAGGGAATATGTTTCCATTTCCTTGTGTCCTCTTTTATCTCTTGGAGCAGTGTCTTGTAGTCTTCTTTTGTACAGGTCCTTTACACACTTTGTAAGTTGATTCCTAGGTATTTGATTTTCTGTGGCACATTGTGAATGGAATTGTTTCCCTTAATATCCCTTTCTTCTCTTTCGTTATTTGTATAGGGAAAGCCACCGACTTTTGGGTGTTGATTTTGTATCCTGCCACTCTACTATATGTCTATTGTTTCTAGGAGTTTTTTGGTAGAGAGTTTAGGCTCTCTAGGTATAATATCATGTCATCTGCAAATAATGATAGCTTGACTCTCTTTCCTGCCTATCTGGATGCCCTTGATGTCCTTTTCTCTGATTGTTATGGCAAGTACTTCCAGTACCATATTGGTCAATCGGGTCTTGACAAAGAAGTCTGACACCTTGTAGGTGCCGTCTACGTCTTTGAGGTCCCGTAAACCAGCGGGAACAGCCTACTTCATGTCAATTTCCCCAATTAGCATTACATGTCCAGCCCATCTGATATTCGTCCTTGGCAAACGCAGACAGTGTCCCTGACTCTGGAACAGTGACGGAGGTAGGAACTCCAGGATTCCTTTCCTCCTCACTTGAGTGAGGGGCATGGTATTTCAAGCATAGCTCTTTGATTCCTCTTGGGAGACCCATTACATGTCTCATCCTTAAGCTACCTAGCGCCCCTAGTTCTGAGATGTGCATGTTAATGCAGGGAGAATGGTGGAAGCCGAAGAGATGTGTCCGAGAGCCGGAGGTTCTTTTGTTTTTAGCCATTTCTTCAATGCCTTTGAAGACGATTCCATGTTCCACTTCTGCCTCCCAACAGCTCAGGTCTTAGGTTCGTTCATCATGTCGCATTCTCACCTAGGTACACACATAACTGCTGCATTCAGAGATGTTTTTCCTTTGAGAGTGAATGGAGGCCTCGGGAACCAGCGTTCATTTTTCATAAACATAGTTTCCTTGTGATTCTCAGTTATAGACCTATCTTTCCACATTCTCAGTCGAAGGCAGCCAGCATTTCTAAAGTGCCACTTGGGTAATGTTTGGTGTTAGAATAATGTCATCAGCGAAGCGAGGTAGAGTAGTTGCCAATTGCCTATCTTCACTCCCATTCCCTTCCCATTCTATTGTTGTATGATGTTCTCGAGGTGACACTGAAGCAGCTCCTTTGTGAAATGGTATCACCCCAAGTCAACCCCCTTTGATATCAATGATCACTTCCCTTGTGAATGGTGAGATCCTGGTATCTACATAGTAGAGCTCACGAAGCGATCTTTGGTGAATCCATAGTAGAGCTCACAAGGGTTTGAATGTGTTGTTTTTGCTAGGGTCTTCGACCGTCTGGGTCTTAACAGTGTCAAGTCGTGCTTTCTTTAAATCAATGCACGTTAGACAGAGCCATCTTAATCACACAGTGCAACCAAAAGCAAAATCAAGGCAGTGATAGGTTTGTGTGGGCAAGATGCCAAAATGATGCCGGATTTTAGAATACTCTGATCATTGTATATTGAAGAATGCCTGACTTAGGCACTTCAAAGTGTCAATGCAGCTGTGGCAACGAGCAATAGATTATATTCACCCAAGCATTTCACACTAAGAATGCACTTGAAATGTTTGTATTGTTTAATTCGGCTTGGAAAACAAGATGAAAGGAGCTTTAATCTCTAGTCCATGTACATGAAATATTTTTGTAAGAACCTTCATAATACTCACTGTTTCACACCTACTTTTCTGGTTCAAACTATAAAGCACATGGGTCAAATGAGAGGCTTTCCGCAACCTTCACAAGACCCTTAAATAGCTGGGCCTGTGTGTCTGAGTGCTGTCTTTAGTTAAAGAGAGAGGTGGCAGAAAGTCAGTATTTGAGATCTTGGTTTTCCTTGTTGGAAAAACAATGGGAACTATATAAAATGACAATTTGATGCCACTCAGAATGTTCACAAATTGGGCGCTTATTTACCGAAAGATATGGTAGTGACAGTAAGCTAAAAACCAGAACATTTCCACATGGAGAGAATCAATCTTTAAAAACTACTTAAATCTTTTAAATAATCAATCTTTAAAACTACTTTCCCAATAAAAACTATTGCTTTCTGAAACTGGAAAGAATTTCTTGGATCTGGAAGGCATAAAAGAATGCCAAAACAGTCTTTTTTAAGGTACATTTAATCCAGAAACAAATATAAACTAAACAATATTCTGTACAGTTTGGCCTTTATTCCAGGCCACTAAAAAACTACTCTTTAAAAGGTAGAAATGGCATTATCATTCCTTTCCTGGGTTTTCTTGCTGCCTTAATGCACACTCTAACTGTCATGCCAGTTATCTTTCATACCCAGGAAGCCATGAAAGAAAGCTCCTTCTCAAAAAAAAAAAACTATGTCCAGATGCGTGAAAGGAAAAACATTCTAGGAGTTTAGATTAATTCCTAAGATCTTCTTTCTGATTGAAACGTTTTATGTGAATTGGATGTCTGCATTTTCACTCAGACAGGGGCTCTTGCAACAGTTTTATAAAAACACGTACTCAGACAAAGGTCTCGTAAACAAAATTATTTTTTTTCTTTATTGAAAATGAATGACAAAGAGTGAAGGGATAAAAAGCTGCCACACACGTTTTGAAAGTTTATGTTACAGCACAGTGGTGACACTATTTATCCAAATACTTTTAGCAAGGGCAAGGCAGAATCCCCAGCGAGTCTGGACAAGCAGCTCCACCGCTGCTCGCATTGTAAACCTCAACTCAGAGAAGTGACCAGGTTCAGCACAAGAGCCACACACCCAATGCTCAACTAATCAGGGATTTGATTACTTAGTTTGTAAATTATTGTTAGCTATACTCTGTACTCCTACCTAGCTCACCACTCAGCACTGCCAAAATCAAGTTAGTTGGGCCCAAGGAGTTTCGAAGTTAGTGGTGAAAATTAGAGCTAAAATAGGGTTTTTAGTTAGAGAGAGAAAAGCTTCATTTTCATTAAGAAAACATTAATGTGACGGACAAAAAGCCTGGAAATTTTTATAGTTTTATAGACATTGTTCTTCTGTGAAAGCTTTAAGAATATGCCTTGTTAAAATAAAGTAATACACCAAAAGAAACGGTCATCTAGATA
This sequence comes from Cryptotis parvus, assembly GCA_021461705.1. Classification (NCBI taxonomy): domain Eukaryota; kingdom Metazoa; phylum Chordata; class Mammalia; order Eulipotyphla; family Soricidae; genus Cryptotis; species Cryptotis parvus. Next base: position 5,015 of record JAJIBD010037044.1, read on the forward strand.
TGATCCATCCCAAAATTCTCAGAAGAGTAAGAAAACTATAAAAGTAGTGTTTCTCCCAACTTGTGCTTAAGTTATTTCCCCCAAAGATGGAATTCAAAGAGTTGTGATTTTTAATATGGGTTTCTTTTTATTTTGAACATGTAACTTTCTTCATGTTGGGAATAGGAAAGTATTCAGTGGTATTTTCTTTTAGTACTTTAAGAGCTTGTGTTGTAAATATATAGCCACACTTAAGAGGCAGCGGAGAGACAATCCTATGGAGTGCTTTGAAATGATAGTACTTAAAAAAAATTCTTCTGCATTTTTCCAATTTTCCCATGAACATTATGTTGTAATCAAGGAAAATTATTAAATGCCATTGGAAACATAAATCAAGTACTTTTATCATCATTAGCTACAAATTAACTATTTATAGGAAAATAAGCATCATGGTAGATCACATGAGTATTATTTGTACTTCCAGCGACTTGTTTTATCGGCCAAGAAGAGCGAACTAGTAACTATAATTTATGTATACAAATCCAAAGAATGCATACCAAATGCTATGTGTTGCAAAACCACAAGGAACAATTTAAGTGCCTAATATTGAAATTAAAATCTTTATTAAAAACTTCTTTTGAAGAATGATTCTTGACATTTAAACCTATAGTAGTTCCAGAGGCACTTCTTGATTTCAATGCAAGTAAAAATTTTTAGGAGGCATAGCTGTGATGTAAATAAAATGATTATATTCTTTACACAGGGTTAATTTGACTTTAAAAAAAACCCTTTTAACACTCATAAACATCAAAGAAATTTCTCAGGTTAAAAACGTGCTGACGGGCCCGAAAGACAGTCCACGAGTATGTCGTGCACTCTGGCTTCATTCCCAGCACGGCACGGCTCCTTGCAGTCACTGGCCACGCCCTGCAGGCACCTCCAACTGCTGGGTGGCCCAGGTAATTGATTCCTGGCACTGCAGGGCCCAAGCGGCATCCCGTCTTTGGGTCCTTGCAGGCTGGCTGACAAAGAATTGCTGCGAGAGCCCCTCGAGCGTCCCTTGCCAGGAAAATGTTTCTCGCCAAAACATTAAGGAAATAGTTTGAAGAACATTTGCCTTAATATACTGCTTGATCATTCACCCATCTGCCTTTACCACGTTATCCTTCTTTGTAAGATAATAGGTCCAATACCTTTAAAATCAAGTTCCGTGATATTATAAGCCTCATAATTAGCATAACATTTATAGTCAACAACCACTCCTAAATTCAACAAATACCTAACTTTTATTATTGTTAGTATCTGAGGTCGGATAAATGGTATAGGGAGGTGGAAAACAATCTGCTTGGATGAATATTTGCTACTGATCAGTCAGAATTTTCTGAATCTAAAATAAAACTGTCTTAATGCAAGCAGTGGTTCCCACAAACTCATATTGTTAAAGCAAATGCTAGCATGTCTGATACCTATTGTCTTAGAAAACAGCAACAGTGCTGAGACAAGGAACAAACAAGGAAACAAATATTGGGAAAGCACAGAAGTAAGTGACAAGCCCCAGTACATCACAGCCCAGTTCCCTCTGTGGGAAAAAGTGAGAAAGAAAAGAATATTTCATGGCAATTCCTTACTGGAGAAGCTAAAGACCTCATCGGCTAGGAAATGTTAACAGACGTTCAAACATTCAAAGATTTTCTACCTGTGATGCCCACTCTCTATTACTCGCCACACTCCCTAAAATCAGGGAAAGAAAACCCCACACAAATGGAAAGCCTATTGATGGACTCAGCCCTAAATGCAGAGCAAAAAGGAAGTCCTGAGCACTGCCAGGAGTGCCACTCCCCAAAAGAAAGTGTTCATTAATCTCTAAGATGGCACCACAAATATGATACCGAAAGAGCAAAATGCTAAATTCATGTCTAAAAAAGATAAACTGGGGTAAAATGACATTTCTTTGGGTTTTAGTCACTATTAAACAAGCAGTCCAATTCAACAAAGGGGAAGTCAACATATTACTTACTCCCTGCTAACTTTACTCTTAAAAGCAAGATCAAAGAAATTGAGTTTAAATAAAAACTAAAATTGAAGATATCTAAAACTATCTAGTCTTCAGCTATAATAAAATTTGGAAAGAGTGACCTGGTGACTACAAAACATAAGTCCCTTTGTAATTCACAATGATTCAATTAAACCACTTTTTCCAATATCCTATTTCAATTCAACAGTGCACACTTGATCATCTCATATATGTATAATAATACATAATGTATAATCAAGTGTGCACTGTTTAAACACACAGGACTGTGTTGAACTACGTACTCTGTTTACAAGAGGCATGACTACAATGCAAGTGCTTGGGGCCAGAGAGATAGTTCAGTGTGAAGGGTGCTGCCTTGCACTTTGCTGACCAGGGTTTGAGTCCTCCCATATTGACTCCGAGTCTGTTGGGAGTGATCCCTGAGAACTAATAGGTATGGCCCAAACCAAAAAGAAATTAAAAAATGTTAAGTGCTAAACGTGAACTTCTCTGCTTTAAAAAATGATCATGATTTACACTAAAATATACCGTGGGGCCCAGAGAGCTAGTACAGTGGGTAAGGAGTTTGCCTTGTACACACGTGACCCGGATTCAATCCTTAACACCCCCATATGATCCCTGAAGCATGCCAGGAGTAATCCCTGGGCGCAGAGCCAAAAGTAAGCCCTGGCAGTTTTGGGTGTGGTTCCAAACCCAAAAATGAAACCAAATACCACAGCTCAACAACTAGCTATGATAACTACAAAAACATAAGCCAACTAAGTAGTAAAGGACAGTTTTACTTGCCGAATTTATGAGGGAGATGGGAGTCTCCCACCCAGTTTTATTTAAGCTATACAGCAAACTACAGTCTTTTTTAAAAGCTTTTATATTTTAAAATAACTCTGGATACAAAAAACTCGGTCAGACATAACTAGATATCTTCAAAAAATGTTTTAAAGTACACAGTATGACTGTTAAAGTACTTGCCTAGCATATAGTCACAACCATAACCCTGGTTCAAATGCCAACACCAGATATGGTGGCCTGGACATCTCTTCAATCGCCCCACTCTGTCCTCAAAATAGAAGCAGAAAACTGCCCAAGTCCATCCAAATTGAAGCTAACTGTTTATATGACACAAAAGTCAGTTAAAATAGCACTTCAGTTGTTTCTTGCCCATCAGGTATGAGACAACAGAAAAGAATCCCTAACTCAATAGAAGCTCTGGCCTAAGCTGTAAGAAAATTAAGAATTATATATTCTTCTATAAACCAAAAGCTCTTCTCTCATCAACTTTTACTAATTTCTTTGATCTATCTTGCTAATACAAGTCTTCAGTTTCAGTCATAGTTCAGTCCAGTGTTCTGACTGGGGTAGTTATACTCACTTTGATATTTTTCTATTACCTAGTGTTAGTTTTGTATGGTTTTTTTGAGGGGTGGAGGGAAGCCACACCCAACGATGCTCAGGGGTTACTCCTGGCTGCATTGGGAATCACCCTGTGTGGTGCCCAGGGACCATATGGGATGCCGGTATGGAACCTGTGTTAGTCAGCTGTGTGCAAACGGCTGTATATGTCTCCCATCCCATCAATATTCTATTCTTTTTTTTTCCTTTTTGGGTCACACCTGGCAAGGCTTAGGGGCTACTCCTGGTTCTGCACTCAGAAATTACTTCCTGGCGGTACTCAGGGGAACATATGGGATACCAGGGATTGAACCAGGGTTGGTTGCATGCAAGGCAAACACCCTATCCACTGTGCTGTTGCTCTGGCTCCCCAATGTTCTAATCTTAACTCCAAATTTTAGACTACATTTGCAGTATGCTTAACAGGTAAAGAAAGTGAAACTTTTTCTGTAAAGAGATTTTCAGGTTTTTTCTTGCATGGAGGAAGGCTAAAACAACTAAAAACATGGTATGCCACTCTGAGGGTTACAGAAATGGTCAAAAACAAACCTCTTTCCAGTCTTTATTTATTTTTTTTTTGCTTTTTGGGTCACACCCGGCAATGTTCAGGGTTTCTCCTGGCTCTGCACTCAGGAATTACTCCTGGCGGTGCTTGGGACCATATGGGATGCTGGGGATCGAACCCAGCCGGCATGGCCAGCAGCGTGCAAGGCAAGCGCCCTACCAGCTGGGCTAGTCGCTCCGGCCCCCTCTTTCCATTCTTAAGAATTATCTTGAAGACCACTGTGGACCCCCTAGACAGTGTTTTTGGGGAGGCTTTAAATTCCCTTAAATCAGCATTCCTTTAAAGCCACTAGGAAGGATACGGATGCATAAGAATACATCAGCATAAGGATATGGATGGTCCCTCCTAGAGAAGCTTTTCTAAACTAAACAAGTTCTTAAATATTGGAAGTAGTCTTTCAAAGGTGAAGATAAATTAGTTAAATAAGCATAGTCTGTGGCACTTCAAAGATGTGGGTAACAGATCTGAACCTTTCCAGTGAGAACTCCAGCATGGTGGGACGCTTTCCACACTTTTTAAAACTGGCTTGGTATAAATCTCAGGAGTAATTTCTTAAAGTGCAGTCAGGAGGAAACCCCTGAGCATTGCTGGTGTGACCCCAAAAAAGCAAACAAACAAACAAACAAACAAACAAAAAAACCCAAAAAACAAAAAACTGGCTTGGTATAAATCTGATTTCATGTGGAAAATATAGCGTATTTGAACTTTAATTAGTGACTAATGTTAACTAATTTATAAACATACTTTCTCTTCTAATCTCTAACAAAGACCCGCCACAGATTATCAGTATCACAAATGGTCACTGGATCACTTGATCACTTGACATCCCGTTATTCATCGATTTGCCGAGCGGGCGCCAGTAATATTTCCATTTGACCTATCACGTGCCAGTGTAGCCTAATGACATCTGGTTGATTCCAGGAATACAAAGAGCCTCAAACCGTTCATTCCAGGGTCTTGATGAAGAAGTCTGACCATCTTGTAGGTGGGCAGCCACATAATCTTTTGACATCCCGTGGGATCCAGTCGGTAATGGCTCTAGTCCACTGGTCATCTCCAAATCGCATTACATGTCCAGCCCATCTGATTTTCGATGCCTTGGCAAACGAGACAGCGTACCTGACTCTGGAACAGCGATGGAGGTCGAACTCCAGATTCCTTCTTTCACTTGAGTGAGGCGGATATTCCAAGCATAGCTCTTTCGATTCCTCTTTGGGAGACCGAATAGCATTCTCATCCTGCTAGGATGAGAATCCTAGTAGGCCCAGGTCTACCATTTCAAGGTCTACCATTTCAATCACAAAATGGTATTTTTTTAATGTAAGGGTTTTTTGCTTATTTGGGTCATACCTGGCAATGCTCAGGGGTTCAAATGGGATGCCAGGGATAGAACCTGGGTGGACTGTATGCAGAGTAAAAGCCCTACCTGCTGAACTATGCCTCCAGTCCCCAACATCTAAGTATTCTAAGTGTAAAAACCTTACAAGTTTTAAGTTCAAAAGTTCTAAGTTCAAAACCTTACAACCTTTCTAGTTCCTTACAAATTAAAATTGTGCATTAAAGAAATAGCTACTTATGGAAGAGTTTACTGGAAAAAACTTCCAGAACAATTCAGCATTACTTTGCAAGGCAAAGCTAACCAGACTCATATACAGATTTTCTGAGATTCCTAACAACTGACAAGTTTCTTTTTCTTGGAGAGGAGGGAGTTTGGGACACACCTTGTGATGCATAGGCCTTGGTTATCCCTGGCTCTGACTCAGGAATTACTCCTAGTTGTGCTAAACTTGTACTAAAGGCAAATATTATTTCATGGTTTATGTAGAATTCAAAGTCAGACACAGTTAAATGAAGAATCATAAAGACAATAGGGGCCAGAGTGATAGTTCAGTGGGTAGGGCATTTTGCCTTGCATGCGGCCCACCGGGTTCGATCCCAGCATCCAATATGGTCCCCCAGGCAGTGACAGGAGCAATTCCTGAGGTGCAGAGTCAGGAGTAACCCCTGAGCAAAAAAAAAAAAAAAAAAAAAAAAGACATCAATGCTCCAAATTTAAGATGGCAAAATCTGTATCAGACTAGAAGGTATACATAAAATGATCACCGAAAAAGACAAAATTTGTATAGAAGCAGCGATTTCAATTCATTTTACGTAAAACATATATAAATTTTAAAGATAAAATTATTTATCTTCAACATTAAGTCTTCTGGGGATAAGAGAAACTACATATAATTATTTCAATACCTAAAAAAAAAAAACCAGAAAACAAACAAGAATTTATCCAAACAAGAAAAATACTCAAAACATAATGCTAGTGGTATTTCTGCTCCTCAAAGACCATCATTTACTTATTTGTTCTGAAAAGGTACAAATCTTTAGATCACTATTGTGACTTAAACTGGCAACTTTTCAAGGAATTAGTGATTTATGTAGCAGATGTGCAAGGAAAACTACAAGGGAGAGAAGCCAAGAAAAACATCTTGATGGCCACAGCTAAATTATGACCACTGCGAGGAATAAACCACAAAACTATTTTCCTTCTCCTACAACTTCAGTGGTTGCAAATAGAATAACTTGCTTGATTAACAGCTATTCTAGACATTAAAATAGGTGTTAACCCCTGGTAGGAAACACCAGGCTAACGAAGGGATCACACATCCAAGTATTTTCACAACCCGCTTTATCTTGTATGGTTATTTTATATGAAAGTGAGAATTTTGTTTATTAATTAATTGATCACTCATGGCCTTGTACCACAGGTGATGTGAGCCCTGAATTCTATCAGGTTCTGGGACAAAAGCCACCACCATTTCCCCCTTAATGGTGAGTTCCCATGGGTTACTGTGAGAGTTTCTATGGAGTGGTATGTGCAAAGCATTTTAGTGGTTATTTTGTCATTTTTAGTTTGAATATGTTCTTTATAAGGGCCATTTTGCCTGGACTGGGTTAAGTACTTAGAACTTATCCACACATATTTTACTTACTGTTAACAAAACAGTCATAGGACTAGCAACCTATCCAACCCTAGAGCAGACAATGCATTAAATTTTGGGGAATTCTACAGCGAGGTAGGAAACGACTCTTTTATGTCAGGTCAAACATGACCAAAGAGCTGAGAGTGAGTTATCACTGAAGACAAGCACAGAACCATGATGAGTTTGTTTGCTGGGGAGTACTTTGGAGCTCACTGTCCTAAGTAACCAGAGCACCACCACGTAAGAGCAGGGCTTTGCTCACATCTGGCAGCAGCTTCCTTCTAGTGACTATCAGATAAAAGAAGTATTTTTAGCTTTTTTTTATTAGCAAAATCATATCAGTTACTGAGGGCCAAATATAGCAAATTATGCCCCAAAGACCATAAGCTATTGTAATTAGGGAATAGCCTAATGTTAAGTTTATAATTTAAGGATATCAAAAGTAGCAAATATCTAAGCTTTCAAAATGTCA
>JAJIBD010037047.1:0-12550 GCA_021461705.1 Cryptotis parvus
TTTTTGAGAGTGTATAATAGGACATATGGCTTAGCCCTGGGGAATCAGTGGAGCATATACATCCAGGGATAGTTTTCATGCTGAGACAAGAGCATTGACTAGGAAGGAGAAAAGCATTATGTAAAAACATTAACATGTTAGAATGTGCTTAAGGTTTGAAAGAACTTTGATCCTTGGAAGAAGGCTAAGAGTACAAGGAGAGGGATTAGAACTAATTTTTAAAAAATCCAGATGTATCATTACTGAATCCTTGGATAAAGGTGGATAGAATAAGGAAGGGTCACAAAGACAGAGCTAATGTCCAGTTCAGAGCAAGAACTAAGGTTATGTGAAAAAAAAGAAACAGAAGTAATACCATACTCAGAGTGCAATGTACAGTGCAAATGTAGGTGCACCCCCTAAGCATGAGTGACCCTAAAATTTTGTGTCCGAGGCATTTAACTTGTTTCTCTGTAGTTTTAGCTCTTTTAGAACTATGGAATAATCAGGAAGAGAGGGTTGTTTCAGGTCAAGAGAAGACAAGGATCAAGAAAAATGCTTCAAGGACAGGGAATAAACACAACTGGGGTAAAGGAGACTAGGTTTCATCCAAAGGTAATATTTAAGTTCAGAAAGCACAAAAAGATAAACAGAAAAGATTTTTGCATATCCAGTGGGATGAATGTGAAAAAGCTTCAAGAACAACTCTAAATTTGCCTGTGGGTGAAGAAGGAGCTTTTAAGGGCACCAAGTCTTAATACATATGTTTGCTAAGCAGGGGTTAGGGAGTATTAATGGCACTTTCTGAACTATTATAGCTCATATTGGATAAGAACAGGGTTATAGGAGTGCAGCATCTAGGATGCTCGAGTGTTCCTGCAAAAATATTACCAGCTTCCAGCTCTCTGATAAGGCTCTAAAAGTGGGTGTCGTCCACCTGACCCTGCATAACAGGCTATGGAGTGTTCTGCCAGCTACGAAGTTATAGATAGTTCACATAGAACTGTCGCATTACTTCCACCAGTGGCAAAAGAGTCAACCAAACTTCTCTTAGAAGTGATGAGTCACCAGACCAGTGTTTCCTGAGTGGGGAGATATCATACCCTGGAAGTTCTGGGGTCATCTAAGAGGTCAATAGCAATCCAAGCACGATTTTTGGAGCAGAATTGTACCAAAGCAAGTAGCTTTCCAGAGGATGTTGAGCAATTATTTTTCTTTAAAGGGAATAGGAATCAAGTAATTTCAGGAAACTTTTCACTCAGGAAGCTCTCCAAAAGGTACCACAATTATGGTTTGTTAAAGAAAATTATACAGATTTAAGCAGTCAAATGAAGAATTAGAGTTCTAGAAAAGTATAAACAATGGAATTACATTGCTTTAGCCTTGTGGACATTGATACTTCCCTGCTATAGATGTGTGACATGCTTGAATATTGCCAAACAGTGACACTGAGGCTGGGTTCTAGCTATTTACTGGGATTCCACTGTTAACTATCTGTGAAGCATGTATTTCATTTCTAAGCCCTCCAGAAGGGAAAACTGATTATACATGGCCCAGGGCCCCATAATCAATCACAGTTAGATGGTTTGATGACCAAAGTCCACAGCAAACTCCTGGGCATGACATTCCAGAGGCCTGGAAATCAGTCCCAGTAGCTAAACAGAAAAACAAGAACTCTTCTGGGAATGGTTATTTCCCTGCAGCACATTAGCTCTTATGAGAAGTTTTGTGTGCCTGCTAACAGCCTCCAAGACAGTAGGAGACCAGGTTCAGATAATTTGCTCACTGCTTCTTTGGTTGACATTAGTTTTCACACAGTAGATGAAGGATCTGCAGTCATTTATACAAATGTTTTTGTGTTTATTTATTGTTTTGTTTATTATAAAATTAACAAATTCACATAGTAAATTTTTCTAACATTACAGAAATGTGTAATATAAAAATCCCCCCCAACATACAACACAATCCATATTTATATATATTATATATAATAAAAATTTCCCATAATTCAAGTAGCTATTTCTAAAAACTTGGTTTTATATTTTCACATTTTCCTACTGCATATTTTAACATATAAATATGTAATTACTTTTAACAAGAATGATATGTTATTTCTAGTATTCTGCGACTTACTTTCCCCCCTAACAGTATATCATAGAAATGACATAGAAATGCCACTTCATATAAATGAATCTATTTTTTCAATGACTAAATAGTATTACAGTGTGATTGTATCACCATTTATTTAACCAACTTCTTAGTAATAGACAGGTAGGTTGTTGCAATATTTTTCTACTGCAAACAGCACTGAAATTAACATCCTTGTACATATGTAATTAGATCATGTATTAAAATTTGTATAGGGAAATTTTTTAAAAGATAAATTGCTGCATTCAAGTTTATATGTATTTTGCAATTTAATAGATCTTACCAAATTATACTGTGAAAAGATAATCCAATTTACACAAATATCAATAAGTTTGGGAGTACTGGATTTCCATAACACTTGCCAACTGGTTGTTAATAATCCTTTACTTACTTAAAAGTGAAAATAGCACCACATTTTCACATGCTAGAGCTGAATGACTTCCCACTTCTCCTCAATATCCCCAGTTGAGGGCAGTTCTCCTTCCCATCCCAAACTGTGAGGACAGTGGGGTATTCAGGTTGGCAGGAAATCTGAACTTAAGAGTAAATGGTCAAATAAGACATATTTAATATATTGAATAGACACAGGGATTGAGATCGATATCTGAGATTGGTAATCTTGAACATCCGATGATGTTCCCCTCAGTTCTATTTATTGGTTTCCTACTGCTATGCAACAAATCACTACAAATGTACCAATGTCAAACCACTACAGTTTATGATCTCAGCTTCTGCTAATCAGGGTGTGCAGGCATGGCAGCAAGTCTTGGATCTTACTTTAGGAGCTTACCAGGCTCAAATCAAGTTGTGGGGGCCAGCAAAAGCCTATCTGCAGCTCAGGTTCCTTAGTCAAGTTTGTTTAGTTTCTTGGCAGATTTCTTTGCAGTCTTGTAAATTAGGTTCCTGGTTTTGGGAGTTGGTGGTCATAGTCATATCCTAGAAGCTACTACTTGTTCCTAGCCAGTCAACCGCTGACCTCACTGCTCACTTCTTCATAGATGACAGGAGTACAAACTGACAAACCACTGAATTTACCAGGCAAATCAATCAATGGGATGAAAACTTTGTGGTCATTTCTGAATGGGAGTGGTCAGGCGCCCCTACCTTCCAGGTTGGTCCAGGAGCCACCATACCTCACCTCTGATGATGCAACTACATAAAATCACCAAACTTAGCAATCAGAAGATTTGATGGAAAGTTGTATAGAAGTCCAGTAAGCTCAATGAGTGAAAAAGCAAAACACATAAGACTCAACCAGTACAAACCAGCTCAGTAAATCCTCAGACACTGATTTTAGTAATGCCATTGTGAAATAACAATCATCACAAATCAACCTCTATTAGTCAATTTTCTGAAGTATAATTTGCCTTTTCACTGTAACAAGCAATATGAATTAAAATTGTTTGTATCTGCGAAGGGGGCTAAATTAGCAGTAGATGGGAAATGGGATATTGGTGGAGGGGAAGGTCAAACCGGTGGCAAGATTGGTGTTGGAACACTGAATGCCTTAAACAACGGTATTCTGAACAACTCTGTAAATCATGGTGCTTAAACATATAAAACAAAAGAAAAGATGACAGGAAACTCTTCGCTAATGACAACAATTTTATTTTAAGTCACAGTGAGAATATTTGACTACTATTTTCATATGCTGTACACTAATCATAAGTGACTCTCAACATATTCTCAAATCCTACTCCCACAAAAGAGGGAGGAGCTTATACAGGAAACCTGCAGAAGTCAGGAATCTTAGAAGCTATATTGTGTTCCTAGAGGAATTGTATATGCTCATAACTAGGAAAGGTTCTAGGAGAGAGCACTAATTCCAGGTCCTTTTGGAAGGATAAATTTAGTTCTCTTCTGTGTCTTTTATGGGTAGCAGTGGAAAATTCCTGAATCGGCTATGTCATAATTCTATTTGAAATATCTCCTCTAATTCACCTTGTTTTTCTGTCCATCTCTTCACTGAAAAAAGAGGGCCATTATTATTTTATTCAAATACAGAGGGTGTCAGAGCTAAGAGAGCTGCCAATTTCTTTCTTCTGAAAATTTGGGATGAGGATTAAGAAGTTGAGATGATGAAGAGCCCAGCAGGAGGAATAACTGTGATATATACACTGTTCAATCAGGAGCAAAAAGAATGAAAATTTAAAGTAGCACCTGAAGAGAAAAATAATGGTAAGTGAACAACTAGCATGGTTCTCCTATGTGTAAGGGGGCTCCTAGGATACAGAACTTGCAGTGAAAAAAAAATCAGAAAGGTCTCAGGCAGGCCAGGACCTCTGGTTCAACAGAAGGATAGAGGGAATTACCATGCAACAACTAGGATTATTGTTAAAATCCTGTTTAGCATACATTTGTCTGTGCCAGTTTCCAGTCTTAAGAGAAACCTGACTGGATACTTGTCCCAAGTTTCAAAAATATCCCCATAACCTCCAACCCCACTCCCTCTTGCTTAAGTTATTGTTGGAAGTGTGATTTGTATTAATTAAACTATATTCAAGTTTGAGCCAGCAGTAGCATGCACTGGCTTCAATGTTAAAAGCTGGCCTAGAAGCTTAACCTAGACAGACCACACTAACCAGCTCCTACTGCCACTAGAGTGCAAGGTGAAGAGAACATTGTGGGAACATGTGAGCTCCAATGCACCTCTGATCCCCAATTCTAACAACCAAGATTAAGTGTTGGTGCAAAAATGGATGTATTACTAATCTCATAGATTCTTGAGAATTGTATGAAATATTAGCATACAAAACTAAGATGTTTAAGAATTTAAAAGTTATGTACAGGTTAAGTAGATGGATCCAGGTCCCTCCTCAATGCGAGGCCTTTCTTTTTCCCACATATAGCATCACTGGTTCTGTCCCTCAAATGCCCGGACCAAGGAAAGATTTGTTAGTCTTGTCCCTTAGTGTCTGGTCACCTCCAGTGTGTGATAAGCTTAGTTTTGCCCTTATGCGATTTTTGTTTAGTGCATGCATTCCTAGTTTGAAATATGCAGCCAGAGTTTTATCATCTGTGACTTCTTGCTGGTGCTTGCTGTAACCAGTTACTGGGCTTCTCTACAACTACTCCAGCAGTTCCTTTTCCCTTGGCTTTTTGTTGTCTCAGGTTGTGGTTACATGAGTGTGAGTGAGAATCTCTGCTGACCTTTTGTCTATCTGCGTATAGATGAGGGGCAAATGGAGAATTGCCAGGCTGGGGGTATTCCTTTAATCTTCTACTATCCCCAGCTTTCAATTGTTTTGATAAGCTACCATTTTGGCAGGCAAGCTTTACAATAACTAATTAAATTAACAAGTTTACCTGGTGGCACTCCCTTATGCCATAATACCAGAAACACTGTCTGAGCCCAATTCCAGAAGATAATCTTTGACACTTAGAATGGGCAGAATCAATGAAGTATAGGGTTGGGAAGGCTAAAGTAAGATGACTCTGCTGGTATGAGGGGGTCTCAGCCTTTGGAAGTCAAGCTATAAGGGTCACATAGAGGCTTCTGACTTCTGTAAGACACTAGTGGCCTCAAAAGATGCACCTATCTATAAAGAATTTTCTTTAGGTTCCTCATTTTTTTGCTTTTTGGGTCCACACCCAGCAATGCTCAGGGCTACTCCTGGCTCTGCATTCAGGAATCACTCCTGGCGGTGCTCAGGGGACCATATGGGATGCGGGGATCGAACCCAGGCCGGCAGAGCCCGGCAGCGCTGCAAGGCAAAGCCCTACCCGCTGGCTATCGCTCCCGGGCCCCTAGGTTCCTCATTTTACAGATGACATAGAATGCCCTCTGTGAGATATGACTTGCTTCATGTGACCAGAAACCATGGGTCCAATGAACCACCCAAAACTAAATTTGGTGGGACCCCCATCGGTGGCTTATGTGAGAGGGAAGGAGAGAGATGGTCACTTTCTCTCGATCCACCTCTGCTGCCGGGATCAGCTAGAAAGGCTAGGCCTCACCCGGTCTTAAAGGTACTTGTCTTTCTTGCAGAAAAGGAATTTTAGGTGTAGAGGAGCAGTAAAATAAAAACAGATTTTATTTGGAGGAGGCTTTTAGGAAGCAGAAGAAGGGAGAGAAAAATGGGAGAGAGTAAAGCACTCAGAGGGAATGGTACTTCTCAAAGGCAAAAGTACACATCCAGTACACATCTCAGGAGAGGAGATATGGTCAACACCTGTGCTCAGATATCACATGTGCTTGGCCATGTGGGCACTAGCAACACATGGGCTCAAGCACATGCTTCCTTTCTCAAGTGGCTTTATAGAGTTTCTCCAACCTGCTCCCAGGAGTAGCTTCTACCTAGGTAAAAATCAGTTGCTAAGGTGATTGTCAAAGGACTAGTACTGGGGAGGGTTGATGGTCTTCTTTTGAAATTCCTTTCCTGTCCTTTGTTCCTGCTGGAGCTTCTCTAGGAGGGGATCAGCCATCTCTGGGTCTTAGCACCAGGTGAAGCCTTATTGGGCCTTAGTTCTTGTCTTGCAGCCTTGGCTGCTATTGGCTTTTATTACTTTCTAAGAATTCCATTGCCATTGGGAATGTTTATCTATACATCAAAACTATGTTTCTGTTAGCTTGAGTCATCCTGGATGCTGGGGGACCCTAAGGGGTCCTGAATGTCAATATCTCTCCTATGGACAACAAAAAATGATGGGAAGGGGAGAGGATTAGGGTCACTGTGCTCCCAGGGTAATGAGGGAAAAACCTCCTGCTCCTGTGCAAGGTGATCCCTGTGCAAGGTGTGCTTGTCAAACAGGAGTGAGCTTTTCTTAGAAGAGTGAAGACTTTCCAGACAGGCTTCCTCACAGGACAAGACAGATGTTAAGTGGTTGCCAAGGCCCCAGGGGTGCTACGCTGAGAAGGGACAAAGAGGGATAAAAAAAATCCTCAGAGGCAATCACAGGATGCCTGATGACTCTAGGAACTTGCACTGCATACTTGCCACCTGACAAATTCTGCCCTGGACTCTGGAAGGCCAAAAAGAAAAGTTCCAGGGAAAACTGGGCAGCTACATGTAAAAACTGAACTTAGACCTCCTTCTAAGGCCATGCACAAAAGTCAGATCAAAATGGATTAAATATCTCAACATCAGACATGAATCTATAAGGTCCATCAAACAAAATGTAGAAAAAAATGCTCTACGACATCAATGCTAAAGGCATCTTCAAAGATGAAACACCACTGACAAAACAAATGGAAGCAAAGAAACAAATGGGATTATACAAAACTGAAAGATTCTGCACCTCAAAAGAAGCCGTGACTTAGATACAAAGACAGGCTGGTCAGACTCAATCCCAACCCCGGGGGTGGGGGAGTGTACAAAGAAACCTTCCAGCTTGGAGCACCCAAGTTCCACTGTTGGGACCAGGCACTTTGTCCACATCAACCTGCTGCCCGACCCACCGCCCCCAGCCCAGGTGTGTCCCGAATTCACTGCTGGCCAGACACAACCCCAATCCCGGGGAGTGCACAAAGGGCAGGACTCTTGCAGGTTTCACAGTCCAAAATTCAAAACCATGCTGGCACTAGCACATGCAATCATTTAGTTAGTGTATATCCTACATAGAAAACCCAGGGTACATTGGCCTTAACATTCCCCACTTCACACAAAACTCTGCTAACAGCCATCGACAATCTTCACTGTATTGCCTATCCTCACAAGAACACACAATTTCAATATGTAAATGTCCTAATGGTAAGCAATGCAGAATTCCACCAAGTTCAGTGAGCAAAGCTGCTTGCTCCAATAAGCCAAGCAATAATGCTGAGCTGTATGACCTCTCTAAGAAGGAAATTTCAAAGGGAACTGTAAAGGATGCATAAGGAACTCAAAGAAGCAATGGAACACAGAGCCAATAAAATACAAGAGGAAACAGAGAGAAATGAGGAAAATGGAAATGAAAGTGCAAACAGAATATCAAAATGTGGTAGGTGAAATCAGAATTCACTGGAAGGACTCTGCAGCAGAGTAACAACTGCTGAGGACAGAATTAGTGAGCTAGAAGATGAGGTGCACACACTTGCAAAACAACAGCAGAAGATGGAAAAAAGACTGACAATAAATGAACATACAAGATATAACTGAGATGAAGCCAAAGGAATAGCATAAGGATCACTGGAGTCCCAGAAGGAGAGGAGGAAAATCCTGATGAAGAAACAACTGTCAAAGCCATCATTGCTGAGAAGTTCCCAGAAATAAAGAGTGCTTGCTCCCAGATCAGGAGGACCAAAACTTACTAGCTAAAAGAAATTCAAATAAGAATACTCCAAGACACAGCCTAATCAGAATGACAAGAATCATAGATAGAGATAGAATACTGAAAGCAGCAAGAACATAGAAGGAAATAACATACAATGGAACATCCCTGGATTCACTGCAGATTTTTCAGATGAAACTCTTCCAACTGGAAAATGAAGTTATAAAATTTGCCTATAAATGGATGGACATGGAGAAGATTATGTTGAGCGAAATTAGCCAGAAGGAGAGAGACAGACACAGAATGACTGCATTTATCTGCATGGCATAAATATATATGTACATATTAAGATACCAATATCCAAGGTCAAGTGAAACATATATCAGGAGGTCTTGTCAAAGGTGGAAATTATCACAAATATGTGGGAGTCAGAGGCTAGGTAAGACAGAAAATGGAACAGTGTGCTAACAATTGTCGAGGGTACTAATGCCAATCTAGAACTGAGCATTAAATAGAGGCAAAAAGATACACATGACAACCCTTTAATGTATGTTCTGTAATCCATAGACTGGAGGGGAAGGAAAAGAGAAAGAGAGAGAAAGGGAGAAATAAAGAACCTGCCATGGAGCAGGGCTGGGGAGGGGGGAGGGAACCAGGGACGTTGGTGGTGGGAGATGGGCACGGTGGCGGGATGGGTGCTGGAACACTGTATGACCAGGACCCAAATATGAACTTTTTTAATTGTATATCTTTGTAATTGTAAAAATAAAAAATTAAAAATAAAAAAAAGAAACTCTTCCAACTGGAAGACAATGGTGGGATATGGTGAAAAAGACTCAGTGAAAAGAAGGCCTCACCAAGAATCCTTTTCCCTCCAGACTCACATTCAGATTTGAAGGAAAGATGCAAAACTTCATGGATAAACAACAGATTAGAATCTTCAAAGACTGAAAATCAACTTCAAAAGGAGAAGAGTTACTGTAAGATAAGACAAACCCCAAAAGCACAACAAACTTATTCAGAAAAATGGCACAAAATCCCATAACAATAATCTCTTCCAATGTCAATGACCTATATGCACCAATTAAGAAAAACAGAGTGGCAAAATGGATTAAAAACTGAATACAACATTCTGCTGCTTACAAAAAAAATATCTGAATAATCAGAGCAAACACAGACTCAAAGTCTGGAAGACAATTTTCCACACAAATAACTCCTCCAAAAAAGCCAGTGTGGCCATAATAGTATCTGACAACATAGACTTCAGGCTGAAAAAGGTTAAAAGGGACAGTGAAGGCCTTTCTTAATAATCAAAGAATATGTATATCAGGAAGAAATTATACAACTAAACATATATGCACCCAACGAGGGCCAGCAAAATACTTAAAACAACTGCTAATAGACTTCAAAGAAGACACTGACAGTAACACAATAGTAGTTAGAGACTTCAACACTGTTTTTTCACTATTGATAGATTGACAAGAAGAAAGAAATGGAATGGCCCTGAAGAAAGAAATGGAAGGAAGAGGGCTGGTTGATATATACAGAGCTCTTCATCCCCAAAATGCTGGATACAAATTTTTTTCCCAAAAGATATTGGAACATTCTCCAAGATAGACCACATACTGAGTCACAAAGCATATCTCAATAAGATAAAAAAGACAGAAATTGTGTCAACTATCTTTTCAGACCATAAAGCACTATAAAATGGAAGTCAACCACACAAAGAATCAGGAGTCAAACCAAACACCTGGGCCTGAACATCTTGCTGCTGTTTTTTATGACCAGTGGGTCATAAAAAATCAAAGAGGAAATCCAAAGATTCCTGGAAACAAATGAAAATGAAGACATTCCAACTATTAGAACTATTGTGACACAGCCAAAGCAGTGATAAGACGAAATTTCATAGCTCTGCAAGCATCCAATACGGGAAAAAAAAGAAAGGGCCCACATAAATAACCTACTTCACAGCTCAAAATACTAGAAAAAGACCAACAAAAAAGGAGCCCAACCCAGGGAGAAAGGGAAATAATAAAACTTAGAGGGAAATCAATGACCTAGAAACCCCCCAAAAATCTAAGATTAATGAAACCAGGTGCTGGTTCTTTGAAAAATAAACAAGATTGACAAACCACTTGCAAGACTTGTAAGGAAGAGAAACAGAGAACCCCATATAAATAGAATCAGAAATAAAAAGGGGGACATCATAACAGAAACCACAGAAATCAAAAGATCATCAGAGATTACTTTGGGAGTAATCTCTGCCACAAACATGAGAACCTGGAAGAAAAGGATAAATTCCTGAAGTCCTATAACCACCCACGGCTGAAACAAGAAGACCTGCAATATCTGCATAAAGTCCATCACCATTGAGGAAATTGAAACAGCAATTAAAAGTCTGCTCAAACACAAAAAGCCCAGGCCCAGATGTATTCATTAGTGAGTTCCTCTAAGTCTTTAAGGAGGACCTACTGCCAGTCCTTTTCAAGTTCTTCCAGGAAATAGAAGAAACAGAAACACTCCCAAAAAGCTTCCACAAGGCACATATCACCCTGATAACTAAAGCAGGACAGAGAACAACAAAAAAGAAAACTACAGACCGATTTCCCTGATGAACACAGATGCTAAGATCTTCAACAAAATACTAGCAAACAGAATCCAAAGACTCATCAAAAGGTTATACATCATGACCAAGTAGGATTCATCCAGGAAATACAAGGATGGTTCAACATTACAAGTCAATCAACATAATACATCATATCAATAAGAGAAAAACTAAAAACAATATGATCCTATCAATAGATGCAGAGAAAGTATTTGACAAGATCCAACACCATTCATGATTAAAACCCTCTATAAAAAGGGAATTATGTTTCTACATAATTATGTTTCTTCATCAATAAGTCAAAGCCATCTACCAAAAGCCCATAGCGAGTATCATTCTCAATGGGGAAAAACTGAAAGCCTTCCCTAAGATCAGGAACAAGCCAAGGTTACCACTCTCACCTCTTCTTATTCAATATAGTACTTGGAAGTACTTTCCATAGCAATCAGGGAAGAAAAGAACATTAAGGGTATCCAGATAGACAAGGAAGAAGTCAAGTTATACATTTGCAGATGACATGATATTACACCTAGAGAACCCTAACTCTCTCACCAAAAAGCTCCTAGAAAAATAGATGCCTATAGTAGAGTAGCAAAGGTACAAAAATCAATACCCAAAAGTCAGTGGCTTTCCTATATACATACAAATAACAAAAGAGAAGAAAGGGATATTAAGAAAACAATCCCATTCCAGTTGTGCCACAGAAAATCAAATACCTAGGAATCAGCTTACTAAGAGTATAAAAGGACCTGTACTAAAGAAAACTACAAAACACTGCTTCAAGAAATAAAAGATGACACGAAGAAATGAAAACACATTCCCTGCTCATGGATTGGAAGAATAAACATTGTCAAAATGGTAATATTCCCTAGAATTTTATGCAGATTCAATGTAGTCCCTATAAGGATACCCATGACATTCTTTAAAGAAATTGATCAAACACTCTTGAAATTTGTAAGGATAATAAACCCCCACGGATAGCTAAATCAATGCTTGGGAAAAAGAAGATGGGAGGCATCACCTTTCCAACTTCCAGCTGTACTACAACATAGTAGTAATAAAAACAACATGAGTAGTGGAATAAAAACTGACCTGTGGACCTATGAAATAGAGTTGAGTATCCTGAAACCCATAACCATATACATGATCATTTATGTTACTTGCCTGAACAAGCAAATTGATGAACAATGGGAAGACAAGTGACAAGTGACAAATAGAGACAAAAGAAGTACAAAATGGAGCAAGGAAAGCCTCTTTAGCACATGGTATTGGAAAAACGGGCAGTTTCATGCAAAAATGAATTTGGACCTCTGTCTAACACCATGCACAAAATTTAGATCAAAATGGATTAAAGATCTCAATATCAGACCTGAATCCATTAAGTAGGTAGAAGAAAGTATAGGAATAACCCTCTACAACATTGACTAAGGCATCTTCAAAGATGAAACACTACTCACAAAGCAATTGGAAGCCAAGATAAATATAGCGGAACTACATGAAACTAAAAGCTTTTACCTCAAAAGAAACAGTGGTAAGATGCAAGAACCCAGTCCACAGAATAGGGAAGAATATTCATTCAATATCCATCTGATAAGGGATTAATCTTTTAGTTATATCAGACACTGG
>JAJIBD010037048.1:0-14620 GCA_021461705.1 Cryptotis parvus
GAAGTTTTTGAGAGTGTATAATAGGACATATGGCTTACCCTGGGGGAATCATGGAGCATATACATCCAGGGATAGTTTTCATGCTGAGACAAGAGCATTGACTAGAGAGAAAAGCATTATGTAAAAACATTAACATGTTAGAAGTGCTTAAGGTTTGAAAGAACTTTGATCCTTGGAAGAAGGCTAAGAGTACATGAGAGGGATTAGAACTATTTTTAAAAAATCAGATGTGATCATTACTGAATCCTTGGATAAAGGTGGATAGAATAAGGAAGGGTCACAAAGACAGACCCAATGTCCAGTTCAGAGCCAGAACTAAGGTTATGTGAAAAAAAAAGAAACAGAAGTAATACCATACTCAGAGTGCAATGTACAGTGCAAATGTAGGTACACCCCTAAGCATGAGTGATCTAAAATTTTGTGTCCGAGGCATTTAACTTGTTTCTCTGTAGTTTTAGCTCTTTAGAACTATGGAATAATCAGGAAAGAGGGTGTTTCAGGTCAAGAGAAGACAAGGATCAAGAAAAGTGCTTCAAGGACAGGAATAAACACAACTGGGGTAAAAGGAGACTAGGTTTCATCCAAAGGTAATATTTAAGTTCAGAAGACACAGAAAAGATAAACAGATAAGATTATTTGCATATCCAGTGGGATGAATGTGAAAAGCTTTAAGAACAACTCTAAATTTGCCTGTGGGTGAAGAAGGAGCTTTTTAAGGGCACCAAGTCTTAATACATATGTTTGCCTAAGCAGGGGTTAGGAGTATTAATGGCACTTTCTGAACTATTATAGCTCATATTGAATAAGAGACAGGTTATAGAGTGCAGCATCTGATGAATGCCCGAGTGTTCCTGCAAAAATATTACCAGCTTTCCAGCTCTCTGATAAGGCTCTAAAAGTGGGTGTACTGTCCACCTGACCCTGCATAACAGGCTATGGAGTGTTCTGCCAGCTACGAAGTTATAGATAGCAGTTCTCACATAGAACTGTCACATTTCTTCCACCAGTGGCAAAAGAGTCAACCAAACTTCTCTTAGAAGTGATGAGTCACCAGACCAGTGTTTCCTGAGTGGGAGATATCATACCCTGGAAGTTCTGGGGTCATCTAGGAGGTCAATAGCAATTCAAGCACCGATTTTTTGGAGCAGAAATTGTTCAAAGAAAGTAGCTTTCCAGAGGATGTTGAGCAATTATTTTTCTTTAAAGGGAATAGGAATCAAGTAATTTCAGGAAACTTTTCACTCAGGAAGCTCTCCAAAAGGTACCACAATTATGGTTTGTTAAAGAAAATTATACAGATTTAAGCAGTCAAATGAAGAATTAGAGTTCTAGAAAAGTATAAACAATGGAATTACATTGCTTTAGCCTTGTGGACATTGATACTTCCCTGCTATAGATGTGTGACATGCTTGAATATTGCCAAACAGTGACACTGAGGCTGGGTTCTAGCTATTTACTGGGATTCCACTGTTAACTATCTGTGAAGCATGTATTTCATTTCTAAGCCCTCCAGAAGGGAAAACTGATTATACATGGCCCAGGGCCCCATAATCAATCACAGTTAGATGGTTTGATGACCAAAGTCCACAGCAAACTCCCTGGGCATGACATTCCAGAGGCCTGGAAATCAGTCCCAGTAGCTAAACAGAAAAACAAGAACTCTTCTGGGAATGGTTATTTCCCTGCAGCACATTAGCTCTTATGAGAAGTTTTGTGTGCCTGCTAACAGCCTCCAAGACAGTAGGAGACCAGGTTCAGATAATTTGCTCACTGCTTCTTTGGTTGACATTAGTTTTTCACACAGTAGATGAAGGATCTGCAGTCATTTATACAAATGTTTTTGTATTTATTTATTGTTTTGTTTATTATAAAATTAACAAATTCACATAGTAAATTTTTCTAACATTACAGAAATGTGTAATATAAAAATCCCCCAACATACAACACAATCCATATTTATATATATTATATATAATAAAAAATTTCCCATAATTCAAGTAGCTATTTCTAAAAACTTGGTTTATATTTTCACATTTTCCTACTGCATATTTTAACATATAAATATGTAATTACTTTTAACAAGAATGATATGTTATTTCTAGTATTCTGCGACTTGCTTTCCCCCCTAACAGTATATCATAGAAATGACATAGAAATGCCACTTCATATAAATGAATCTATTTTTTTCAATGACTAAATAGTATTACAGTGTGATTGTATCACCATTTATTTAACCAACTTCTTACTAATAGACAGGTAGGTTGTTGCAATATTTTTCTACTGCAAACAGCACTGAAATTAACATCCTTGTACATATGTAATTAGATCATGTATTAAAATTTGTATAGGGAAATTTTTAAAAGATAAATTGCTGCATTCAAGTTTATATGTATTTTGCAATTTAATAGATCTTACCAAATTATACTGTGAAAAGATAATCCAATTTACACAAATATCAATAAGTTTGGGAGTACTGGATTTCCATAACACTTGCCAACTGGTTGTTAATAATCCTTACTTACTTAAAGTGAAAATAGCACCACATTTTCACATGCTAGGAGCTGAATGACTGCCCACTTCTCTCAATATCCCCAGTCGAGGGCAGTTCTCCTTCCCATCCCAAACTGTGAGGACAGTGGGGTATTCAGGATGGCAGGAAATCTGAACTTAAGAGTAAATGGTCAAATAAGACATATTTAATATATTGAATAGACACAGGGATTGAGATCGGATATCTGAGATTGGTAATCTTGAACATCCGATGATGTTCCCCTCAGTTCTATTTATTGGTTTCCTACTGCTATGCAACAAATCACTGCAAATGTACCAATGTCAAACCACTACAGTTTATGATCTCAGCTTCTGCTAATCAGGTGTGCAGGCATGGCAGCAAGTCTTGGATCTTACTTTAGGAGCATACCAGGCTCAAATCAAGTTGTGGGGGGGCCAGCAAAAGCCTATCTGCAGCTCAAGTTCCTTAGTCAAGTTTGTTTAGTTTCTTGGCAGATTTCTTTGCAGTCTTGTAAATTAGGTTCCTGGTTTTGGGAGTTGGTGGTCATAGTCATATCCTAGAAGCTACTACTTGTTCCTAGCTAAGTCAACCGCTGACCCTCCACTGCTCACTTCTTCATAGATGACAGGAGTACAAACTGACAAACCACTGAATTTACCAGGCAAATCAATCAATGGGATGAAAACTTTGTGGTCATTTCTGAATGGGAGTGGTCAGGCGCCCCCTACCTTCCAGGTTGGTCCAGGAGCCACCACCCACCTCTGATGATGCAACTACATAAAATCACCAAACTTAGCAATCAGAAGATTTGATTGGAAAGTTGTATAGAAGTCCAGTAAGCTCAATGAGTGAAAAAGCAAAACACATAAGACTCAACCAGTACAAACCAGCTCAGTAACCCCAGACACTGATTTTAGTAATGCCATTGTGAAATAACAATCATCACAAATCAACCTCTATTAGTCAATTTTCTGAAAGTATAATTTGCCCGTTCACTGTAACAAGCAATATGAATTAAAATTGTTTGTATCTGCGAAGGGGGCCAAATTAGCAGTAGATGGGAAATGGGATATTGGTAGAGGGAAGGTCAAACCGGTGGCAAGATTGGTGTTGGAACACTGAATGCCTTAAACAACGGTATTCTGAACAACTCTGTAAATCATGGTGCTTAAACATATAAAACAAAAGAAAAGATGACAGGAAACTCTTCGCTAATGACAACAATTTTATTTTAAGTCACAGTGAGAATATTTGACTACTATTTTCATATGCTGTACACTAATCATAAGTGACTCTCAACATATTTTCAAATCCTACTCCCACAAAAGAGGGAGGAGCTTATACAGGAAACCTGCAGAAGTCAGGAATCTTAGAAGCTATATTGTGTTCCTAGAGGAATTGTATATGCTCATAACTAGGAAAGGTTCTAGGAGAGAGCACTAATTCCAGGTCCTTTGGAAGGATAAATTTAGTTCTCTTCTGTGTCTTTTATGGGTAGCAGTGGAAAAATTCTGAATCGGCTATGTCATAATTCTATTTGAAATATCTCCTCTAATTCACCTTTGGTTTTTCTGTCCATCTCTTCACTGAAAAAGAGGGCCATTATTATTTTATTCAAATACAGAGGGTGTCAGAGCCAAGAGAGCTGCCAATTTCTTTCTTCTGAAAATTTGGGATGAGGATTAAGAAGTTGAGATGATGAAGAGCCCAGCAGGAGGAATAACTGTGATATATACACTGTTCAATCAGGGAGCAAAAGAATGAAAATTTAAAGTAGCACCTGAAGAGAAAAATAATGGTAAGTGAACAACTAGCATGGTTCTCCTATGTGTAAGGGGGCTCCTAGGATACAGAACTTGCAGTGAAAAAAAAATCAGAAAGGTCTCAGGCAAGCCAGGACCTCTGGTTCAACAGAAGGATAGAGGAATTACCATGCAACAACTAGGATTATTGTTAAAATCCTGTTTAGCATACATTTGTCTGAGCCAGTTTCCAGTCTTAAGAGAAACCTGACTGGATACTTCTGTCCCAAGTTTCAAAAATATCCCCATAACCTCCAACCCCCCCCCCTCTTGCTTAAGTTATTGTTGGAAGTGTGATTTGTATTAATTAAACTATATTCAAGTTTGAGCCAGCAGTAGCATGCACTGGCTTCAATGTTAAAGCTGGCCTAGAAGCTTAACCTAGACAGACCACACTAACCAGCTCCTACTGCCACTAGAGTGCAAAGGTGAAGAGAGAACATTGTGGGAAACATGTGAGCTCCAATGCACCTCTGATCCCCAATTCTAACAACCAAGATTAAGTGTTGGGCAAAAATGGATGTATTACTAATCTCATAGATTCTTGAGAATTGTATGAAATATTAGCATACAAAACTAAGATGTTTAAGAATTTAAAAAGTTATGTACAGGTTAAGTAGATGGATCCAGGTCCCTCCTCAATGCCGAGGCCTTTCTTTTTCCCACATATAGCATCACTGGTTCTGTCCCTCAATGCCCGACCAAGGAAAGATTTGTTAGTCTTGTCCCTTAGTGTCTGGTCACCTCCAGTGTGTGATAGCTCAGTTTTGCCCTTATGCGATTTTTGTTTAGTGCATGCATTCCTAGTTTGAAATATGCAGCCAGAGTTTTATCATCTGTGACTTCTTGCTGGTGCTTGCTGTAACCAGTTACTGGGCTTCTCTACAACTACTCCAGCAGTTCCTTTTCCCTTGGCTTTTGTTGTCTCAGGTTGTGGTTACATGAGTGTGAGTGAGAATCTCTGCTGACCTTTTGTCTATCTGCGTATAGATGAGGGGGGCAAATGGAGAATTGCCAGGCTGGGGTATTCCTTAAATCTTCTACTATCCCCAGCTTTCAATTGTTTTTGATAAGCTACCATTTTGGCAGGCAAGCTTTACAATAACTAATTAAATTAACAAGTTTACCTGGTGGCACTCCCCTTATGCCATAATACCAGAAACACTGTCTGAGCCCAATTCCAGAAGATAATCTTTGACACTTAGAAGGGGCAGAATCAATGAAGTATAGGGTTGGGAAGGCTAAAGGAAGATGACTCTGCTGGTATGAGGGGGTCTCAGCCTTTGGAAGTCAAGCTATAAGGGTCACATAGAGGCTTCTGACTTCTGTAAGACACTAGTGGCCTCAAAAGATGCACCTATCTATAAAGAATTTTCTTTAGGTTCCTCATTTTGCTTGGCACACCCAACGCCAGGGCTCCCCTTCGCATTCAGGAACACTCGCGGCCAGGGACAGGGAGCGGGATCAACCCAGGCGCACAGCCCGAGCGAAGGCAAGCCACCGGGACCGCCCGGCCCCAGGTTCCTCATTTTACAGATGACATAGAATGCCCCTCTGTGAGATATGACTTGCTTCATGTGACAGAAACCATGGGTCCAATGAACCACCCAAAACTAAATTTGGTGAACCCCCATCGGTGGCTTATGTGAGAGGGAAGGAGAGAGATGGTCACTTTCTCTCCATCCACCTCTGCTGCCCAGGGATCAGCTAGAAAGGCTAGGGCCCTCACTCCGTCTTACAGGTACTTGTCTTTCTTGCAGAAAAGGAATTTTAGGTGTAGAGGAGCAGTAAAATAAAAACAGATTTTATTTGGAGGAGGCTTTTAGGAAGCAGAAGAAGGGAGAGAAAATGGGAGAGAGTAAAGCACTCAAGAGGGAATGGTACTTCTCCAAAGGCAGAAGTACACATCCAGTACACATCTCAGGAGAGGAGATATGGTCAACACCTGTGCTCAGATATCACATGTGCTTGGCCATGTGGGCATCCAGCAACACATGGGCTCAAGCACATGTTTCCTTTCTCAAGTGGCTTTTATAGAGTTTCTCCAACCTGCTCCCAGGAGTAGCTTCTACCTAGGTAAAAATCAGTTGCTAAGGTGATTGTCAAAGGACTAGTACTGGGGAGGGTTGATGGTCTTCTTTGAAATTCCTTTCCTGTCTTTTTGTTCCTGCTGGAGCTTCTCTAGGAGGGGATCAGCCATCTCTGGGTCTAGCACCAGGTGAAGCCTTATTGGGCCTTAGTTCTTGTCTTGCAGCCTTGGCTACCATTGGCTTTTATTACTTTCTAAGAATTCCGTTGCCATTGGGAATGTTTATCTATACATCAAAACTACGTTTCTGTTGCTTGAGTCATCCTGGATGCTGGGGACCCTAAGGGGTCCTGAATGTCAATATCTCTCCTATGGACAACAAAAATGATGGGAAGGGGAGAGGATTAGGGTCACTGTGCTCCCAGGGTAATGAGGGAAAAACCTCCTGCTCCCTGTGCAAGGTGATCCCTGTGCAAGTGTGCTTGTCAAACAGGAGTGAGCCTTTCTTAGAAGAGTGAAGACTTTCCAGACAGGCTTCCTCACAGGACAAGACAGATGTTAAGTGGTTGCTAAGGCCCCAGGGGTGCTACGCTGAGAAGGGACAAAAGAGGGATAAAAAATCCTCAGAGGCAATCACAGGATGCCTGATGACTCTAGGAACTTGCACTGCATACTTGCCACCTGACAAATTCTGCCCTGGACTCTGGAAGGCCAAAAAGAAAAGTTCCAGGGAAAACTGGGCAGCTACATGTAAAAACTGAACTTAGACCTCCTTCTAAGGCCATGCACAAAAGTCAGATCAAAATGGATTAAATATCTCAACATCAGACATGAATCTATAAGGTCCATCAAACAAAAATGTAGAAAAAAATGCTCCTACGACATCAATGCTAAAGGCATCTTCAAAGATGAAACACCACTGACAAAACAAATGGAAGCAAAGAAACAAATGGGATTATACAAAACTGAAAAGATTCTGCACCTCAAAAGAAGCTGTGACTTAGATACAAAGACAGGCTGGTCAGACTCAATCCCAACCCCGGGGGTCGGGTGTACAAAGAAACCTTCCAGCTTGGAGCACCCAAGTTCCACTGTTGGGACCAGGCACTTTGTCCACATCAACCTGCTGCCCGACCCACCGCCCCCAGCCCAGGTGTGTCCCGACCACTGCTGGCCAGACACAACCCCAATCCCGGGGAGTGCACAAAGGGGACTCTTGCAGGTTTCACAGTCCAAAATTCAAAACCATGCTGGCACTAGCACATGCAATCATTTAGTTAGTGTATATCCTACATAGAAACCCAGGGTACATTGGCCTTAACATTCCCCACTTCACACAAAACTCTGCTAACAGCCATCGACAATCTTCACTGTATTGCCCATCCTCACAAGAACACACAATTTCAATATGTAAATGTCCTAATGGTAAGCAATGCAGAATTCCACCAAGTTCAGTGAGCAAAGCTGCTTGCTCCAATAAGCCAAGCAATAATGCTGAGCTGTATGACCTCTCTAAGAAGGAAATTTCAAAGGGAACTGTAAAGGATGCATAAGGAACTCAAAGAAGCAATGGAACACAGAGCCAATAAAATACAAGAGGAAAACAGAGAGGAAATGAGGAAAATGGAAATGAAAGTGCAAAAGCAGAATATCAAAATGTGGTAGGTGAAATCAGAATTCACTGGAAGGACTCTGCAGCAGAGTAACAACTGCTGAGGACAGAATTAGTGAGCTAGAAGATGAGGCACACACTTGCAAAACAACAGCAGAAGATGGAAAAAGACTGACAATAAATGAACATACAAGATATAACTGAGATGAAGCCAAAAGGAATAGCATAAGGATCACTGGAGTCCCAGAAGGAGAGGGAGGAAAATCCTGATGAAGAAACAACTGTCAAAGCCATCATTGCTGAGAAGTTCCCAGAAATAAAGAGTGCTTGCTCCCAGATCAGGAGGACCAAAACTTACTAGCTAAAAGAAATTCAAATAAGAATACTCCAAGACACAGCCTAATCAGAATGACAAGAATCATAGATAGAGATAGAATACTGAAAGCAGCAAGAACATAGAAGGAAATAACATACAAATGGAACATCCCTGGATTCACTGCAGATTTTTCAGATGAAACTCTTCCAACTGGAAAATGAAGTTATAAAATTTGCCTATAAATGGATGGACATGGAGAAGATTATGTTGAGCGAAATTAGCCAGAAGGAGAGAGACAGACACAGAATGACTGCATTTATTTGCATGGCATAAATATATATGTACATATTAAGATACCAATATCCAAGGTCAAGTGAAACATATATCAGGAGGTCTTGTCAAAGGTGGAAATTATCACAAATATGTGGGAGTCAGAGGCTAGGTAAGACAGAAAATGGAACAGTGTGCTAACAATTGTCGAGGGTACTAATGCCAACCTAGAACTGAGCATTAAATAGAGGCAAAAAGATACACATGACAACCCTTTAATGTATGTTCTGTAATCCATAGACTGGAGGGGAAGGAAAAGAGAAAGAGAGAGAAAGGGAAAGAAATAAAGAACCTGCCATGGAGCAGGGCTGGGGGAGGGAGGGAACCGGGACGTTGGTGGTGGGAGATGGGCACCGTGGCGGGATGGGTGCTGGAACACTGTATGACCAGGACCCAAATATGAACTTTTTAATTGTATATCTTTGTAATTGTAAAAATAAAAAATTAAACATAAAAAAGAAAGAAACTCTTCCAACTGGAAGACAATGGTGGGATATGGTGAAAAGACTCAGTGAAAAGAAGGCCTCACCAAGAATCCTTTTCCCCCCAGACTCACATTCAGATTTGAAGGAAAGATGCAAAACTTCATGGATAAACAACAGATTAGAATCTTCAAAGACTGAAAATCAACTTCAAAAGGAGAAGAGTTACTGTAAGATAAGACAAACCCCCAAAAGCACAACAAACTTATTCAGAAAAATGGCACAAAAATCCCATAACAATAATCTCTTTCAATGTCAATGACCTATATGCACCAATTAAGAAAAACAGAGTGGCAAAATGGATTTAAAAAACTGAATACAACATTCTGCTGCTTACAAAAAAAATATCTGAATAATCAGAGCAAACACAGACTCAAAGTCTGGAAGACAATTTTCCACACAAATAACTCCTCCAAAAAGACCAGTGTGGCCATAATAGTATCTGACAACATAGACTTCAGGCTGAAAAAGGTTAAAAAGGGACAGTGAAGGCCTTTCTTAATAATCCAAAGAATATGTATATCAGGAAGAAATTATACAACTAAACATATATGCACCCAACGAGGGGCCAGCAAAATACTTAAAACAACTGCTAATAGACTTCAAAGAAGACACTGACAGTAACACAATAGTAGTTAGAGACTTCAACACTGTTTTTTTCACTATTGATAGATTGACAAGAAGAAAGAAATGGAATGGCCCTGAAGAAAGAAATGGAAGGAAGAGGGCTGGTTGATATATACAGAGCTCTTCATCCCCAAAAAGCTGGATACAAATTTTTTCCCAAAAGGATATTGAACATTCTCCAAGATAGACCACATACTGAGTCACAAAGCATATCTCAATAAGATAAAAAAAGACAGAAATTGTGTCAACTATCTTTTCAGACCATAAAGCACTGTAAATGGAAGTCAACCACACAAAGAATCAGGGGAGTCAAACCAAACACCTGGGCCTGAACATCTTGCTGCTGTTTTTATGACCAGTGGGTCATAAAAAATCAAAGAGGAAATCCAAAGATTCCTGGAAACAAATGAAAATGAAGACACCAACTATTAGAACTATTGTGACACAGCCAAAGCAGTGATAAGACGAAATTTCATAGCTCTGCAAGCATCCAATAAGGAAAAAAAAAGAAAGGGCTCACATAAATAACCTACTTCACAGCTCAAAATACTAGAAAAAGACCAACAAAAGGAGCCCAACCCAGGAGAAAGAGGGGAAATAATAAAACTTAGAGGGAAATCAATGACCTAGAAACCCCCCCAAAAATCTAAGATTAATGAAACCAGGTGCTGGTTCTTTGAAAAATAAACAAGATTGACAAACCACTTGCAAGACTTGTAAGGAAGAGAAACAGAGAACCCATATAAATAGAATCAGAAATAAAAAGGGGGACATCATAACAGAAACCACAGAAATCCAAAAGATCATCAGAGATTACTTTGGGAGTAATCTCTGCCATGAAACATGAGAACCTGGAAGAAAAGGATAAATTCCTGAAGTCCTATAACCACCCACGGCTGAAACAAGAAGACCTGCAATATCTGCATAAATCCATCACCATTGAGGAAATTGAAACAGCAATTAAAAAGTCTGCCCAAACACAAAAGCCCAGGCCCAGATGTATTCATTAGTGAGTTCCTCTAAGTCTTTAAGGAGGACCTACTGCCAGTCCTTTTCAAGTTCTTCCAGGAAATAGAAGAAACAGAAACACTCTCAAACAGCTTCTACAAGGCACATATCACCCTGATAACTAAAGCAGGCAGAGAGAACACAAAAAAAAGAAAACTACAGACCGATTTCCTGATGAATACAGATGTTAAGATCTTCAACAAAATACTAGCAAACAGAATCCAAAGACTCATCAAAAAGGTTATGCATCATGACCAAGTAGGATTCATCCAGGAAATACAAGGATGGTTCAACATTCACAAGTCAATCAACATAATACATCATATCAATAAGAGAAAAACTAAAAACAATATGATCCTATCAATAGATGCAGAGAAAGTATTTGACAAGATCCAACACCATTCATGATTAAAGCCCTCTATAAAAAGGGAAGTTATGTTTCTACATAATTATGTTTCTTCATCAATAAGTCAAAGCCCTCTACCAAAAGCCCACAGCGAGTATCATTCTCAATGGGGGAAAAACTGAAAGCCTTCCCTAACATCAGGAACAAGAGAAGGTTACCTACTCTCACCTCTTCTTTTCAATATATAATACTGGAAGTACTTTCCATAGCAATCAGGGAAGAAAAGGACATTAAGGGCATCCAGATAGGCAAGGAAGAAGTCAAGTTATCACTATTTGCAGATGACATGTTACACCTAGAAAGCCCTAACCTATCACCAAAAAGCTCCTAGAAAAAATAGATGCCTATAGTAGAGTAGCAAGGTACAAAAATCAATACACAAAAAGTCGGTGACTTTCCTATATATATACAAATAACAAAAAGAGAAGAAAGGAATATTAAGAAAACAATCCCATTCATAATTGTGCCACAAAAATCAAATACCTAGGAATCAGCTTAACTAAGATTATAAAGGACCTGTACAAAGAAAACTACAAAACACTACTTCAAGAAATAAAAGATGACACGAGGACATGGAAACACATTCCCTGCTGATGAATTGGAAGAATAAACATTGTCAAAATGGTAATACTCCCTAGAGTTTTATGCAGATTCAATGTGGTCCCTATAAGGATACCCATGACATTCTTTTAAAGAAATTGATCAAACACTCTTGAAATTTGTAAGGATAATAAACCCCCCACGGATAGCTAAATCAATGCTTGGGAAAAAGAAGATGGGAGGCATCACCTTTTCCAACTTCAAACTGTACTACAACGCAGTAGTAATAAAAACAGCATGGTATTGGAATAAAAACTGACCTGTGGACCTATGGAATAGAGTTGAGTATCCTGAAACCCATACTCAAATGCATGATCATTTATGTTACTGGTGCCTGAACAAGCAAATTGATGAACAATGGGAAGACAAGTGACAAGTGACAAATGATAGGAGCAAAAAGTACAAAATGGAGCAAGGAAAGCCTCTTTAGCACATGGTATTGGAAAAACTGGGCAGCTTCATGTAAAAAATGAATTTGGACCTCTGTCTAACACCATGCACAAAATTCAGATCAAAATGTATTAAAGATCTCAATATCAGACCTGAATCCATAATTATGTAGAAGAAAGTATAGGAATAACCCTCTACAACATTGAAGCTAAAGGCATCTTCAAAGATGAAACACTACTACAAAGCAATTGGAAGCAAAGATAAATATATGGAACTACATGAAACTAAAAAAGTTTTTTTACCTCAAAAAGAAACAGTGACTAAGATACAGAGACAGTCCACAGAATGGGAAAGAATATTCATCCAATATCCATCTGATAAGGGATTAATATGAGGTATATCAGACACTGGTAGAACTTTACAAGAAAAAAAACAGCCAACCCCATCAATATATGGGAAGGAGAAATGAACAGAAACTTAGACAAGGAAGAAATTTGCATGACCAAAGGACATATGAAAAAATCCTCCTCATCATTAGCATCAGAGATGCTAATCAAAACAACAATATCATCTCACACCACAGAGACTGGCACATGTCCAAAAGAGCAAGGACAATGATTGTTTTCGTGGATGTGGGGAGAAAGGGACTCTCATCCACTGTGGGAATGTCGACTGGTATAGCCTTTTTGGAAAACAATATAGACATTTCTCAAAGACGAGAAATTGAGCCAGCCTTACCACTTCTGGGAATATACCCTGTGGGACCAAAACCACACAGTGGAAACATCATCTACTCTTCTATGTTCATAGCAGCATTATTCACAATAGCCAGAATCTGGAAAAAACCAGAGTGCCTAAGAACAGATACAGGATAAAGAAACTGTGGTATATCTACACAATGGAATACTATGCAGCTGTTAGGAAAAACAAAAATTATAAAATTTGCCTATAAATGGATGGACATGGAGAGGATCAGGCTGAGTGAAATTAGCCAGAGGAAAAATGACAAATATGAATGACTGCATTCATTTGTGAGATATAAAAAAATTAGCATGATACCAATATCCAAAGCCAGACAAAACATGGATCAGGAGGTCTTTTCAAAGGGTAGAACCAAGTGTAAATGTGTAGAAGTCAGAGGTTAGGTAATACAAAAGAAAGGAACAGTGTACTAATAATTATGGTAAATAATAACACCAATGTAGAACTGAACATTGAAAGTAGGCAAAAGGATATACATGATAACCTATAAATGTGTGTGTTGCTATCCACAATGTGTAAGAGAAGGAAGAGAGAGTGAGAGAAAAGTGGAAATTGCCCGCCATAGTCGCAGGCAGGGAAGGAGGAATCAGGGTACATTGGTGGTGGGAAATGGGCACTGGTGGAGGAATGGGTGCTGAATACTGTATGACTAAATAATACTGTATGACTAAAACCAAATATGAACAATTTTGTAACTGTATATCTAATGGTGGTATAATAAAATATTTATAAAAGAGGACCTACTGCCAGTCATTTTCAAGCTCTTACAAGAAATAGAAGAAACAGAAACATTCCTAAATAGTTTCTATGAGGCACATATATACTGATACCCAAAGAGGACAGAGACATCACAAGAAATGAAAACTACAGACAAATAGGCCTTATGAACTCAGATGCAAAGATCTTGAACAAAATACTAACAAACCAAATCCAAAACCTCATCAAAAAGATTATACATCATGACCAAGTAGGAATCATGCCTGGAATGCAAGGATGCTTCAACATTCTCAAGTCAATCAACATAACACATCACATCAATAAAAGAAAAATAAAAACCACATCCAGGCTTCTCTCGTCAGAACTCCACCTTGCAGAAGAGCCTATTATAGCCCAGCTCATCGGACCCACCCTTCAGCAGTCTTTTTCAAGTCCGACCCAGGTATGCTGATCCAGAGACACACAGACATGGGCCAGAGCTGCTACCGGCTTTCCCCTTTGCCCAGCTGCTCACGATGCACCTGGGAGGGATGGAGGGTTCTAGCCCTGGCCCGCCATCCCAGCAGAGCCTTGCAACAAGTCAGATGACCCCCACTCCATGAGGGCTGCCATTTTCCACATCCGGACTTCCCTCTCATCAGAGCTTCACCCAGCAGAAAAGCGTAGCCGCGCGGTTCATCAATAAATGCTGGATTTAAAGGTGACTACAAGAGCATGCCACCCACACAGCAGAGCCTGGCAAGCCTCCCGTGTCGTATTTGATATGCCAAATACCAGTAACAATTATAGACCTCATTCCCATGACCTGATGGAATGGTTTAAGGCTCTTTATGTTCCTGGAGCAAGCAGATGCCCCTTGGGCTCTACTCATGAGACAGAACATATGGAGATGTTACTGGTGCCCACTCGAGCAAATTGATGATGAACAGGAAGACAGTGATACAGTGCTACAGTGATATGATTATATCAATAGATGCAGAAAAAAAGCATTTGATAAGTTCCAACACCCATTCATGATAAAAGCTCT
>JAJIBD010037050.1:0-13007 GCA_021461705.1 Cryptotis parvus
CTCCTGCTTTCCGTGTTTCACCTCAGTCTCCAGCCCCTGTGCTGGCCACCAGGAGGGGATCGCTGAGTGAGCCACAACCAGGAACTTGGCCTGTGCTTGAAGGCACTGGGGTGACAGGGACTGGAGGGCTGGGCCAGGCCTCCTGCAGGACATCGCCAGGCGCCTGCAGCTCAAGACTGCTGGGAGCCATCCAGGGCCTGCCTCGTGGCCAGTGAGCAGCTGGCGCTGCTGTGGGTCTGGAAGAAAATTGGTCTGTCTTGTGCGGGTGCCAGGCAGCTGCAGTAAGTGGCCTTCCAGGATGCATTGGCCTAAGGGAGGGGGTCACGGAGAAATGGGCCATTTGTCCACTCCCGACAGCAGCCCCGCCCCAAGATTCTCAGATGTGAAACCACCAGTTTTTTCACAGTACAAGGGACAGACAGCGCAGGGCTGGGGGTCCCGACAGCACGGGCTGGGGGTCCTTCCCCATGCTTTTATTTAATCATTTTGGCTTGGGGCTACACCCAACAGTGCTCAGGGGCTGACTCCTGGCTCTGTGCTCAGGGATCTCCTCCTGGAAGTGTTTAGGGGCCATATGAGATGCCAGGGACTGACCCCAGCCCAGCCGCATACAAGGCAAATGACTTAACTCACTGTACTATCTCTTCAGCAGCACCCATCTGCCTATATGAAACTTTTCTTTTCCTTTTTTGGGTCACACCCAGCAATGCCCCACTCCTGGTGGGGGCTTGGAGGACCCTGTGGAATGCTGAGGGTCAAACCCAGGCCGGCTGTGTGCAAGGTAAGTGCCTTCCTGCTGCTGGACTATGGCCCGGGCCTTCTCTTCTAACTGATTCTTCTAACATCACAGGATCTAAAGATTCTTTAAGGCTGCCCTGCTCTGGACCCCGGCCCTGGGCATGCCCCCCCCGAGCATGCCTGCAAGGGGCTGACCAGGTCAGCCTCACAGCCAAGAAAAGCCAACCTGGGGCCGGAGCCGTGGCACAGTGGGGAGGGCGTTTGCCTTGCAAGCAGCTGACCTGGGTTCAATCCCGGCATCCCATATGGTCCCCTGAGTACCATCAGGAGTAATTCCTGAGTGTAGGGCCAGGAGTAACTCCTGAGCATCACCAGGTGTGACCCAAAAAGAAAAAGAAAGAAAGAAAAGTAAAGTCAACCTAGTGCTTGAGGTGAAGGGAAACCCCTTCTCTCCTGCGATTTGCTCTATAAACTTCATCTCCTCCTACCTGCCCTTTCCTGGGACATTTCCCTGAGTTTGCAGGGGAATGAGCTTAGATTATGTCGCCTTGCCAGCTTCTATGACTCTAAAGAGACCCAAAGAGCCAGGGGTGAGGCAGTTACCAAGGACAAAATGTTCTTTTGGAGATCAAAGGACAAATTCCTCCTCCCCTGCTACCAAGCCTTAGCCGAGCTCTAGATGAAGAAATCCGTTTCTGGGGCTGGGCAACAGGACAGCAGGTCGCTGCTGCACAGGGACCACCCAGCTTTCATCCTCCAGGGCGTAGAGCCAAGGGTAAGCCCTGAGCAATGCTGGGGTATCCCCCCAAAAAAGATAAAGCTAAAAAGAAACCAGTTTCCTTGCTAGTTCATGGGGGCGGGGGAAGGGAAGGAGGAAATCCTGTTTTTGTTAGTTCTCTCAAGGGACTCCTGCAATGATCAAAGGAGAAAGGGTGACAGTTGGGACCGAAGGACCTGTTCCAGCCAGCATGTTTGGCGCAAAGGCGGAAAGGAGCTTCCAGAAGACACACCGCAGGCCTCTAAGTCCTTCTGGTGCATGGAGACTTCTGCCTCCCAATGGAAGCTCTGCCCCGAGCACTTGGCCTCGGTCTTGCCCCCTATTTTACAGAAGAGGAAACGGACAACAGAACTGTTCCCTCTGGCTGGTTCCTGGTTCTCTGCCCAGATCTCTCTGCAGAAGCACCCGGATATGCTTGCTCACTTCCATTCTCATCTCAGCTGCCGCTCAGGGCCAAGAGAGCAGAGATCTGGCTGCCAGGGAAGCTGGCCAGCTGGACACAACCTCGGGGAGCCCATGGAGTGCCTTAATGACTGACCCCATCATCTGGCGGTACAATGACCTGGGAGGCTTAATGCCTGTGTGTCTCAAAGAGCAGTCTGGGAAGTAGGGAGGGCTTTTGCCTTGCATGCAGTCCACCCAGGTTCGATCCCCACCAGCATCCCATGTGGTCCCCCGAGCACTGCTAGAGTAATCTCTGAGTGCAGAGCCAGGAGTAACCCCTGAGCACGCCGGGTGTGACCCAAAAAGGAAAAAAAAAGGGCATTCTGGGGGTGGGGGGGCTACTGACGTCAGCCACGTTGACATTAGATAGCGGGAGGAGGGCACCCCAACCCCAGATTAGAAGCGAAAATCTAGGCCACAGCAGAACCTTGAAAGAAGCTTCGGGGACCGAAGTGCCTTCAGGGTAGGGCTTTGCCTTGCAGGCAGCCGACCTCGGTTCGATCCTCGGCATCCCATATGGTCCCCTGGGCATTGCCAAAAAATAATTCCTGAGCCAGGAGTAACCCCTGAGCATCGCCAGGTGTGACCCAAAAAAAGTAAAAAAAAAAAAAAAAAAAGAAGAAGAAGAAGAAGACGCTCTAGTTCCGGGGCCGGAGATAGCAAGTACATCCAGGAGGGCACTTGTCTTGCACACGGCCCACCCGGTTTGGATCCCTGGCATCTCATACGGTCCCCTGAGCACTGCCAGGAGTGACTCCTGAACACAGAGCCAGGAGTAACCGTTGAGCAGCACTGTGTGAGGCTCAAAAACAAATGAAAAGAAACTTCACTCCGCAATTGGCTGCTTCCCCGGTCATCACCGGTCCGGTGGGGTGAACACACCGGAAGTGGGTAGGGTGGAGACCCCAAGCCTGGCTCAGAGACAGGCAACGTGGAGGGTCAGAGACTTTTGCCAGCCCTGGCACCCCTCCAGACTCTTGCGCCTCAGTAACTGCGTCAGGGAGCTCAACCTTTCCCCCATGGCACAGCCCTTTGGTAACCACTTCACAACTTCAACTCTGCCAAGCTCAGCCTCCCATCAGCTGAGTCACCTTGGAGGGGTCCCGCATGCCCTTGGAAGTGGGGAGTCAGCGGGTTCGTGCATGTGATGTGACCTAGGCAGGTTTAGGGACCTGACACTTTCCTCTTCCCTGTTCCCTGACTCCCCTCTCCCCCTTTGTTTCTTTCTCAGTTATGCAACCAACATTTCAATCCTTTCTGGCTGTGCCAGCAGGCCAGGAAGGCCAGTCCTCCCTTCGCTCCCGCCACACGCTCCTCTAAGCATTGCCCAGTGCACACCTTTGCCCTCCTCAGTACTGCAGAAAACCCGCCACATCCGCAATGCTCGGCTGCTGCACTGTTGCTATGGCAACCTCTGCACAAACACACTCACACATAGCACACAAGCACACTCACACATACTCTGTCACACACACTCATACACACAATGCATACTAACATACCACACAGACTCACACCCACACAGACACACACAAAGCCTCACACACATTCACACACACTCACACATCCGGCAACCTTTGTGGGGCCGACCCTGAGTGGGGGACCAGCCCCCCTTGGCTTCCCACCATTGCTCAGCACCTGTGAGCATCCCTGACCCAGTGCCCTGGCGAGGGGCGTGAAGCAGGAGAGGGCTGGGAGCTCATGCGCTGCCCCTCTGGCAGGGGGTCACCCTGGTCTCCCAGCCCAGCTGGGCTCTTTCAATGTGTGCCTCCATGGTTCCAGAGCCTGGAGGCACAGTGCCTGGGGGCTGCATGAGCCAAGGCCAAGTTCAGGTCCCGCCAAATCATTCATTTGTTTGGGGGCCCCTCTGCTGTGCTCAGGGCTTCCCGCTCTGGGGGCCCCATGGGGTGCCAGGATCAGAGTCCGGCCAGTCGCATGCAAAGGGAGGTGCTTTACCCCCATCCTGTCTCTCTGAGGCCTCCGAATCCCCATCAGAAGGTCTTGGGAGAGGAGATGCCCTGAAATCTGAAACACTATGCTGAGGCTGGGGGCCCTGCTTAGCCCCCTCAGATGCCCCTAAGGGGTGATGCCCCAATGCTGCGGTGGGGCCCTGGGGGCTCTTTCCCTGCTCTGGCTGACAGAAGGGGCAAGGGTTGGACCCTCAGGTCCCTCTGGGGTCTCAACTCTGAGCCCTAGACAAGGTGCTGAGCAAATGGTTATTCTGGGGGGTCTTTGCAGGAGAACCGTACCCCGGGGTTTTCTCACAGTGCACCCCGCAGGGTCCCGGGCTAGAGACAGGACTTCCCAGCTCCCCGCTGTAGCCCTGAGACTGCGGGGCGTGAAGGAGAAATGAGCAACATAAATCTCAGAGCAAGAGGTGCAGGAGGTGAGCGCCTGCCCTGGGCCCTGGACCTCTGAACCCCTGAACCAGGTGCTGAGTGGACACAGTGAACCCCGCCTGGGGCGCCAGACCTCCTAGCCCTCCCCCACAGCACTCCATAGGGTCTCCCAAACCCCCAGAAGTGAGTGCAGAGACTGGAGTTAGCCCCAGTCAGCCAGGTGTGGCCCCAGAGCTAAGCAAAACCCAGAATCTCCCAGGACCATCCCAGGCCCCACTCTCCTGCCCTCCGCAGAGTTCCGGCTCGTGGTTCGCGGCTTCTACCCGAGCAGCCCTACCCCAAACTGTTCTTACTTGTGGGTATGTGACTGGCGGTGGAGTCCAGGGTTTCATACTTGCAGGTAAGGGCTCTCGGCTGAGCTACATCTGTCCTCACCAAACTCTCCTCTGAGGGGGACAAAGGGGACAGGGGCTGTACCTGGGGCGCTCGGGCTGATTCCTGGCTCTGTGCTCAGGGATCACTCCTAGTGGGGCTTGGAGAACCACGCACTGTGCTGGGGAAGTGCCCTAAGCCCCCATTCTCTCCCTGCCACCATCCCAGCTTCAGGGTCCGCCTCCCCCAGGGTCTCACCCCAGTTCTGTTCAACACTCCTCCCAGTGGGGTACCCACTGCATTTATCGGGCAGCAGGCATGCTTTAAATTTTCTGATACAGCCCAGGGCAATGGGCCTGAGATAGAATTAAATGCCAGACTGATAGTCTGAGGGCAAGTCGGTGCAGGTGGCCTATGCCAACCATTTCTCATACTGTCCAACTTGCAGAGAAGCAAAGGGGGTTGGACCTATGGACTGATCCTTTCTAGGAGGGGAGGAAAAGAGAGAATCAGGACTAATGAGGGAGAAACAAGCGGGGGCTGCTCAGCTCTGGTCTATCACAGCATCCCAGATCCTGAGTCCCACCAGGAGTGATTCCTGAGAGCAGAACCAGGAGTTACCTGCAGGTGTGGCCCCCAAAAACAACAAGAAGAACAACAGCTATAAAGGTGAACCGCTGTGGCAATGCGGGAGGATTACCAGGGTGAGGGAGCTGCGGGGGCTCTCTGACAGGGGCAGGGTGCAGCACGCACCCATGCTCAGCTGTGTCCAGTCAGCTGGGTGAGAGGTGTGAACTGGGGTCAGGAGCCCCCCGCTAGAAACATTGGGCCCAGACCCCTTCAGACAATTTTTAATATTTTTTCTTTTTGGGTCACACCCGGCGATGCTCAGGGGTTACTCCTGGCTCTGTACTCAGGAATTACTCCTGGCGGTGCTCGGGGGACCATATGGGATGCCGGGATCGAACCAAGCCGGCACAGGCCGGCTGCGTGCAAAGCAAACGCCCCTACCCGCTGGGCTATCGCTCAAGCCCCCTAGACAATTTTTTCACAACCCCCAGTGCATTGAAGAGCAATGGAGGAGCTTGGCTTGGCTTGGTTGGGGGGTGAGGGGTCATGTCCCACAAGGAAGGAAACCCAACCGGCCCCCCACACAGATAGGTGGGGAGGGATTAATTCATTGTGTTGGCATCACGGGCTTTGTCAAACTCGCCAGGAGTCAGGGCTGCCACACGGGACAGGAAAACCGCCCTGGCCTCATTCCCCCGAACATGTTTTTCAGGAGGGATTACTAGCTCCCTGCCCGTGACCCCTGTACTCGCCTCCGGGCGCTGGGTTCCTGCCTGTGACCCACTGCTCCCCTATGAGTCTTTCCAGCGCCCCTCACTTTTTTGTTTTGTTTTGTGGGCCACATCCAGAGGTGGCCAGGGTTACCCCTGACTGCACTCAGTTCCCAGGCGGTGCTCGGGACCATTGGGATGCCAGGATCGAACCCAGGTGAGCCACATGCAAGGCAAATGCCCTCCCCACTGAGCTATCGCTCTGGCTCCTGGGTCCTCACTCTTGGGTAGGTGGCCACTGGCACCCAGCCCACAGCCCAGGAGCAGACGGGTCCATCACACCTTTCCCAACCCTTATTAGGCCAAGAAGTTACTGAGCACTGTGCCACGGAGTCCACCAAAGAGGGAAGGAGCTGCCCAGGAGAGAGCAAAGGGGAAGGTCCCTGCCTTGCATGCAGCTGGCCCGAAGTTTGATCCCCTGACCCCCATATGGTTCCTCAGCTCCATCACAGGAGTGACCCCGACCCATATCGTTCCCCTTAGCTCCATCACAGGAGTGACCCCTGAGTGCAGATCACAGGCAGTTTTGACCCCAAAACAAAAAATTGAGTCAGAGAAATAGCACAGTGGGGAGGGCATTTGCCTTGCACGCAGCCAACCAGGGTTCCACCCGGCATCCCATATGGTCCCCAAGCACCACCAGGAGTAATTCCTGAGTGCAGAGCCAAGAGTAACCCCTGAGCATCTCTAGGTGTGGCCCCCAAATAAATTTGAAACAAGTGGCAGCCAACCTATGCTCGCATAACTTGGGGTCCGACTAGTCCCTACCCGCCAGGCCCTCGAGGACGCAGGAGGTGCTGGGGTTCATCCTGAGTTCCCATAGGCCTAGCTCTATCCCCCAGCCCCCTGGCACACTGCTCTGGCCTCTAAACGTTTTTGCAGAGATCCTCAGCCTGCAG
Source organism: Cryptotis parvus (assembly GCA_021461705.1). Taxonomy (NCBI): domain Eukaryota; kingdom Metazoa; phylum Chordata; class Mammalia; order Eulipotyphla; family Soricidae; genus Cryptotis; species Cryptotis parvus. Next base: position 6,911 of record JAJIBD010037050.1, read on the forward strand.
GAGCAGCAGGAAGACATGCAGAGCCAGAGAAGTGAAGGGGTCCCAGAGACGCTCCCACCTGACATTGCAGCTGGAGCTCCGTGGCCTTGGCACGTCACTCCACAGCTCTCAAGAAAAGCACCTGCTTGGCCCCCGTCCAGGCCAGACGCAAGATAATGCCCCCACAAGCGCCCTTGGAGAGTGGCCAGTCCTTGGCTGTGGGGTTTGGAGCCAGGAATCAAAAACGATAGGACATGACAAAAGCGATGAGACAGATGTGGGCAGAGCGTCTGAGGGCTGGCGGCAGATGAAACATCAGCACAGAGGGAAACATCAGCCCAACGCGTCCCCCACGCCTCCCGGAAACTACGCAACTAGAGGCCGCGACACTTCCCCAAGGTCACACAGCAGCTCAGTGGCAGGCCTGAGTTAAGAGTCTTCCACACATCCTTCTCCTGGGGTGGCTCCCACTGCACCCAGGTCTCCCACTTCCTCCCCAGCCCCCTGCCTGCAAAGCGCGGCAGAGCCCTCCCAGCCCTGGCAGGCCTGGCGTTGGCCCTGCTGGCCCAGCGGCCCCCGGTTCAGCTCCTGCTGGGCTGCCAGTGTGGCGGCTTTTGCTGCAGCTGACTCTGCATAGCCCCCCACCCCCCAGGCTGCACCCCTGTTGCAGGAGGCACCCACCTGAGCAGCTGGGCTCTGGCGCTGGGCTCTGCCCCAGACAGGTGCAGTGCTGACAACTGCCCTGGCACCACAGGGCCCCATGGTGGCCTTTACGAGGCAGGAGGCGTGGCAGAGGGATTAGGGCGTAGCACGGCAGCCAGGGGTGTCTCCCGGGGACTGAGGGAGCCTCTGGAGACTCTAGATGAGACTCACAGAAAGCTTCCAGTTCAGATGGAAAGGATGGGATTGGTAGGGGTGGGGGTAGGGGAGGAAGAGGAGGAGAGGGAAGGGAAAGAATGAAGGGAAAAGGATGAGATGGGAGAGAGGGAGGAGGGAGGGGAGAGGAAGAGGGCAGGGAAAGAGGGGAAGAGAGAGAGGGAGGAGGGACAGGGCTGACCTGTTGTGACCAGGGGTGAGGCCCATTGGTGTGCTGGACTGCCCCAGCTCCCTCCTAGCCTCTCTCTTTGAGGCATAGGGGAAGCCAGGCAGGACAGTGCCCACTCTAGGACCCCTGGTCAAGTCTGTGTCAGTGTCTTTTCTTTCTGGGTCACACCCGGTGATGCTCTGTAGTTACTCCTGGCTCTGCACTCAGGAATTAGTCCTGGCAGTGCTTAGGGGATCCTACAGGATGAACCCCGGTTCAATCCTTGACCAGATTGAACCCCGGTCGGCTGCATGCAAGGCAAAGGCGTCTCTGCTGTGCTATCGCTCTGGCCCCAAGCTGCTTTCAGTTTTCTGCAACATCCTAACACCACTCCCAGATTGATTCAGGTGCTCGTGAATAATATGTGGATGATGGATAATAGATGATGGATAATGCATGATGCATGGATGATGGATGATAGCTGGATGATGGATGCATGGATGATGAATGATGGTTGGATGATGGATGATGGATAATGGGTGGATGATGGATGGATAATGGATGGATGATGGATGATGGATGGATGATGGATGATGGATGGATGGTGGATGGATGATGGATGGATGATGGATGGATGATGGATGGATGGATGGATGGATAATGGATGGATGATGGATGGATGATGGTGATGGATGGATGGTGGATGATGGATGAGATGGATGGATGATGGATGGATGATGGATGATGGATGGATGATGGATGATGGATGGATGATGGATGATGGATGGATGGTGGATGGATGATGGATGGATGATGGATGATGGATGGATGATGGATGATGGATGGATGGTGGATGATGGATGGATGGTGGATTGATGGATGGATGATGCATGGATGATGGATGGTGGACGGGTGAATGACAGATAGAGAATAGTTGGGCAGATCGATGGCAGATGAATGAATGAGTGAGTGGATGGACTGGTGGACAGACAGACAGAAGGATGGGTGAGGGAATGGGTGAGTGGAAAGGTGGAAGGCAACTTGACCTTCCTTCCTCCAAGGCTCGGCTGTCCTGGCCTAGAGACCCGAAGGCCCGTCCTGTCTCCCACTCATCAGTGTCAGCCCATGTCCTGAGTCCTGCTGGCTGACCCAGAGCCCCGCACCTCCACAGCCTGAGGGGAACAAAGGCCCCGACTCTGGGGCTGGAATGGAGCCAGGCTCAGGCTGGCAACAGAGAAAGGGCGCAGGGACAGAGACGCCCCAAGAGGGAGTGGCTCCCCTCCTAACAGGTGGGAGGTGCGGGCACTGCATGGCCCGTGGAACCCCGCTCTGAGCCAGGGGCAGCCCCCTTATCTCTGCTTCCTGGGGTCGCAAAACAGTCTCACTCAGGAAGCCACAGAGAGTTGGGTTTCATTCGGAGACTAAAGGTGCCCGACCTTTGCCACCCTCCTAGCGGTGACCTAGGGACCCCAGGAAAAGCCTTAGGTGGGGGCCGCCCCTGCCCCATGGACTGGGCAAGGCAAGCTCTGGAAGGCTCCTACCTCAGACAAGTCCAGGAGCTGGGGAGGCCACCCACTGCCGGCCCTTGAGGTATCCTCAGGCCAGACCTGGGGTCTGCTGAGGCTGGGGTCAGAGCTCTCCCCCGAAGCCCTCTCTAGTCATGGGGCCAGTGGACTCAAAATTTTAAAAATATGTATATAAATATATATATATATATATATATATACATACACACACACACACACACACACACATATATATATATAGTTTTTATTTACTTTTTTGGGGGTCACACCCAGCAATGCTCAGGGGTTACTCCTGGCTCTGCACTCAGGAATTACCTCCTGGCATGCCTCGGAGGACCATATGGGATGCCGAGGATTGAACCCGGCCAGCACAGGCTGGCCGCGTGGGGCAAATGCCCAACCTGCTGGGCTATCGCTCCGGCCCTTTACTTTTTTTTTTTTTGGGTCACACCGGGCAATGCCTCAGGGGGTTACTCCTGGTTCTACATTCAGGAATTACTCCTGGCAGTGCTTGGGGGACCATATGTGATGCCAGGGATCAAACCCGGGGCCGCATGCAAGGCAAATGCCCACTCCGCTGTGGCACCCACAAATAAAACTTTTCAGAAAAAAAACCAGAAGTGCTATCACTGTCTCTGTAGCTCGCAGGCCTAGGTCTCCATTGTAGGCAGCCTATTTTATGGGGGGTGGGGGAACTGAGGCTCAGAGAGGGCGGGACTCTCTAAAGATCTGTCCAGTGACCCTAACCCAGGAAGATGCGCAGCTTGGGAGGGCGCAGGGGAGGGACCGAGCACGGAGCCGTCAGAGGCAGCTGCAGTCCGAGGACAGGGGCTGTCCCGAGGTGGCCATGGTCCAGGACTCCAGATCAGCCTCTCTGAGAAGACCAAGGATGTGCCTTGGCCATGACATTTGTGGGAAACAACCAGGGCCGCTGGCTGCTCTGGGGGCTGGAAGGGCAGCGCCGAGCCCAAGGACAGTCAATGACTGAACTTACCCCTGGCCTAGGACGCGTCCCTCACCTTGTCGGGACACCCAGCAGCTTCTGCTCCTGGGGCCTGGGCAGGGCGTCCCTTGGCGCAGAGCTGCTCCCTGTGTCCCAGAATGCTCTGGAGATGACAGGGGCAAGCCAGGAGACTGGTGACTCCCGCCTGGCTTCCAGTTTCCTCCTTCATGCCAGGCTGTGCTGGGAGAAGGGCAGGAGGTTGGGATGGATGAGGGGATCCCCCTCCAGGGAGTCTGGCCCCTGTTCCTCGGCAAGGAGGTTAATCCTGGGGAACAGGATCCCCTCACCCAGACCCTATTCTGCAGCCCGAGAGCCCCAAGGCTCCCCCAGCACAGCCACAGCCTGTGTTGACAGAGTTTCGGCAGAAACAGTCACCGAGAACAGTCTCCCAAGAACAGTCTCCCGAAAAACAGTGACCCGAGAACAGTCTCCCCTCATGGATTAGGGCAGTTCCTTTTCCTTTCTTTTATGGAGGGGTTTTGTGTAGGGGTACACCCAGAGATGCTCAGGGGTTACCCTGGCTCTGCATTGAGGAATTACTCCTGGTATGTGCACACATGTACAGACACCTGTAAAACGGGTGTCCACATTTTTATGCACTCACTCAGGCATGCACATAGATCCCACATGTGCACACATACCCTCACGTGTGCACACAACCGACATAAAAGCACACACCCACTCATATGCAACACATGAACACAGCCACACACATTAGCATACTTGCACAAACACACATACATGTGCTTCCAGGCAGGCACACACACGCACATGCACACACACTCTCACAAGGCTTGTGGGAGAGGAGCCCCAGCAACAGGGCTATGTCCTGTCTCTCCTGTGCCTGAGCTGGCCCTTTCCTTCCACAGCTGGGAGGAGCAGCGTCTAGACCCTCCCACAGCTGTGAGGAGCAGCGTCCGAGACCCTTCCACAGCTGTGAGGAGCAGCGTCTAGACCCTTCCACAGCTGGGAGGAGCAGCGTCTAGTCCCTTCTACAGCTGTGAGGGAGCAGCGTCTAGACCCTTCCATAGCTGTGAGGAGCAGCGTCTAGACCCCTTCCACAGCTGGGAGGAGCAGCGTCTAGACCGTTCCACAGCTGGGAGGAGCAGCTCTAGACCCTTCCACAGCTGGGAGGAGCAGCATCTAGACCGTTCCACAGCTGGGAGGAGCAAAGGCCTAGACCCTTCTACAGCTGGAGGAGCAGCTGCCTAGACCCCCTTCCACAGCTGTGAGGAGCAGCGCCTAGACCCTTCCACAGCTGGGAGGAGCAGCGCTAGACCCTTCCACAGCTGTAGGAGCAGCATCTAGACCCTTCCACAGCTGGGAGGAGCAGCATCTAGACCCCTTCCACAGCTGGGAGGAGCAGCGTCTAGACCCTTCCACAGCTGTGAGGAGCAGCGTCTAGACCCTTCCACAGTTGGGAGGAGCAGCCGCCTAGACCTTCCACAGCTGTGAGGAGCAGCATCTAGACCCTTCCACAGCTGTGAGGAGCAGCGTCTAGACCCCTTCTACAGCTGAGGAGCAGCGCCTAGACCCTTCCACAGCTGGTAGGAGCAGCGCTCTAGACCCTTCCACAGCTGTGAGGAGCAGCCTCAGACCCCTTCCACAGCTGCGAGGAGCAGCGTCTAGACCCTTCCACAGCTGTGAGGGAGCAGCGCCTAGATCCTTCCACAGCTATGAGGAGCAACGTCTAGACCTTCCACAGCTGTGAGGAGCAGCGTCTAGACCCCCTCCACAGCTGCAGGAGCAGCATCTAGACCCCTTCCACAGCTGTGAGGAGCAGCGTCTAGACCCTTCCACAGCTGGGAGGAGCAGCGTCTGAGACCCTTTCACAGTTGGGAGGAGCAGCCGTCTGACCCTCTCCACAGCTGGGAGGAGCAGCGTCTAGACCCTTCTACAGCTGGAGGAGCAGCAGCCTAGACCCTTCCACAGCTATGAGGAACAACGCCTCTAGACCCCTTCCACAGCTGTGAGGGAGCAGCTTCTAGACCCTTCCACAGCTGTGAAAAGCAGCGTCTAGACCCTTCCACAGCTGGGAGGAGCAGCTCTAGACCCTTCCCACAGCGGGGAGGAGCAGTATCTAGACCCCTTCCACAGCTGTAGGAGCAGCGTCTAGACCCTTCCATAGCTGGGAGGAGCAGCTGCCTAGACCCTTCCCAGCTGTGAGGAAGCGTCTAGACCCTTCCACAGCTGGGAGGAGCAGCGTCTAGACCCTTCCACAGCTGGGAGGAGCAGCGCCTAGACCCCTTCCACAGCTGGGAGGAGCAGCCTAGACCCTTCCACAGCTGTGAGGAGCAGCCCTAGACCCTACCTACAGCTGTGAGGGAGCAGCATCTAGACCCTTCCACAGTTGTAGGAGCAGCTGCCTAGACCCTTCCACAGTTGTAGGAGCAGCATCTAGACCCTTCCACAGCTGGGAGGAGCAGCGCCTAGACCCCTTCCACAGCTGGGAGGAGCAGCGTCTAGACCCTTCCCAGCTGTGGAGGAGCAGCGTCTAGGCCCTTCCACAGCTGTAGGAGCAGTGTCTAGACCCTTCCACAGCTGGGGGACCAGCGCCTAGACCCT
>JAJIBD010037051.1:0-10532 GCA_021461705.1 Cryptotis parvus
TTTTTTCACAGTACAAGGGACAGACAGCGCAGGGCTGGGGGTCCCGACAGCGGCAGGGGCTGGGGGTCCCTTCCCCATGCTTTTATTTAATCATTTTGGCTTGGGGCTACACCCAGCAGTGCTCAGGAGCTGACTCCTGGCTCTGTGTGCTCCAGGGATCTCCTGGAAGTATTTAGGGGCCATATGAGATGCCAGGGACTGACCCCAGTCGACCGCATACAAGGACGAGTGACCTAACTCACTATACTATCTCTTCAGCAGCACCATCTGCCTATATGAAACTTTTCTTTCCTTTTTGGAGTCACCAGCAATGCCCACTCCTGGTAGGGCTTGGGAGAACCCTGTGGAATGCTGAGGGTCAAACCCAGGCGGCTGTGTGCAAGGTAAAGTGCCTTTCACTGCTGCTGGACTATGGCCCGGGCCTTCTCTTCTAACTGATTCTTCTAACATCACAGGATCTAAAGATTCTTTTAAGGCTGCCCTGCTCTGGACCCCGGCCCTGGGCTACCCCCTCGAGCGCCTGCCAGGGCTGACCAGGTCGTCTCACAGCCAAAGAAAAGCCAACCTGGGGCGGGGCGATGGCTCAGTGGGGAGGGCGTTTGCCTTGCAAGCAGCTGACCTGGGGTTCAATCCCGACATCCCATATGGTCCCTGAGTACCATCAGGAGTAATTCCTGGGTGTAGGGCCAGGAGTAACTCCCTAAGCATCACCAGGTGTGAGCCAAAGAAAAGAAAGAAAGAAAAAGTAAAGTCAACCTAGTGCTTAAGGGTGAAGAAACCCCCTACCTCTCTCCTGCAATTTGCTCTATAAACTGCATCTCCTCTACCTGCCCTTTCCCTGGGGACATTTCCTGAGTTGCAAGGGAATGAGCTTAGATATGTCGCCTTGCCAGCTTCTGTGACTCTAAAGAGACCCAAGAGCCCAGGGTGAGGCAGTTACCAAGGGCCAAAATGTTCTTTTAGAGATCAAAGGACAAATTCCTCCTCCCCTGCTACCAAGCCTTAGCCGAGCTCTAGATGAAGGAAATCCGTTTCTGGGGCTGGGCAGCAGGACAGCAAATTGCTTTGCACAGAGGACCCCACCCGGCTTTCATCCTCCAGGGCGTAGAGCCAAGGGTAAGCCCTAAGCAATGCTGGGGTATCCCCCAAAAGATAAAGCTAAAAAGAAACCCAGTTTCCTTGCTGGTTCATGGGGCGGGAAAGGGAAGGAGGAAATCCTGTTTTGTTAGATTCTCTCAAGGGACTCCTGCAATGATCAAAGGAGAAAGGGTGACAGTTGGAACCGAAGGACCTGTTCCAGCCAGCATGTTTGGTGCAAGGCGGAAAGGAGCTTCCAGAAGACACACCGCAGGCCTCTAGAGTCCTTCTGGTGCATGGAACTTCCTGCCCTCCCAATGGAAGCTCTGCCGAGCGCTTGAGCCTCCAGTCACTCTTGCCCCTATTTTACAGAAGAGGAAACGGACAACAGGACTGTTTCCCTCTGGACTGTTTCCCAGGTTCTCTGCCCAGATCTCTCTGCAAGAAGCACGCGGATATTTGCTCACTTCCATTCTCATCTCTCAGCTGCCGCTCAGGACCAGAGAGCAGAGATCTGGCTGCCAGGAAGCTGGCCAGCTGGACACAACCTCAGGGGAGCCCATGGAGTGCCTTAATGACTGACCCCATCATCTGGCGGTACAATGACCTGGGAGGCTTAAGGACTGTTCTCAAAGAGCAGTCTGGGAAGTAGGGAGGGCTTTTGCCTTGCATGCAGTCCACCCAGGTTGATCCCCACCAGCAGCCCATTGGTCCCCGAGCACTGCTAGAGTAATCTCTGAGTGCAGAGCCAGGAGTAGCCCTGAGCATCGCAGGTGTGACCCAAAAGGAAAAAGAAGGAGCATTCTAGGGGTGGGGGCTACGGCGTCAGCCACGTTGACATTAGATAGCGGGAGGAGGGCACCCCAACCCCAGATTAGAAGCGAAAATCTAGGCCACAGCAGAACCTTGAAAGAGCCGGGGACCGAAGTGCCTTCAGGGTAGGGCGTTTACCTTGCAGGCAGCCGACCAGGTTCGATCCTCGGCATCCCATATGGTCCCTGGGCATTGCCAAAATAATTCCTAAGCCAGGAGTACCCCTAAGCATACCCAGGTGTGACCCAAAAAGCAAAAAAAAAAAAAAAAGAAGAAGAAAGAAGAAGACGCTTCAGTTCAAGGGCCGGAGAGAAGCTAGTAGATCCAGGAGGGCACTTGTCTTGCACGCGGCCCACCGGTTTAGATCCCTGGCATCTCATACGGTCCTCAGGCACTGCCAGGAGTGACTCCTGAACACAGAGCCAGGAGTAAGCGTTGAGCAGCACTGTGTGAGGCTCCAAAAGCAAATGAAAAGAAACTTCAATCCGCCATTGGCTGCTTCACGGTCATCACCAGTCAATGTAGAGGTAAACACACCGGGAAGTGGGTAAGTGGAGACCCCAAGCCTGGCTCAGAGACAGGCAACGTGGAGAGGTCAGAGACTTTTGCCAGCCCTGGCACCCCCAGACTCTTGCGCCTCAGTAACTGCGTCAGGAGCTCAACCTTTCCCCATGGCACAGCCTTTGGTAACCACTTACAACTTCAACTCTGCCAAGCTCAGCCTCTCCATCAGCTGAGTCACCTTGGAGGGTCCGCATGCCCTTGGAAGTGGGGAGTCGGCGGGTTCGTGCATGATGATGTGACCTAGGCAGGTTTAGGGACCTGACACTTTCCTCTTTCCTGTTCCCTGACTCCCCCTCCCCCCTTTGTTTCTTTCTCAGTTATGCAACCAACATTTCAATCCTTTCTGGCTGTGCCAGCAGGCTAGGAAGGCCAGTCCTCCCTTCGCTCCCGCCCACGCTCCTCTAAGCATTTGCCCAGTGCACACCTTTACCCCCCTCAGTACTGCAGAAAACCGCCACATCCCCAATGCTCAGCTACACCACTATTGCTATGGCAACCTCTGCACAAACACTCTCACACATAGCACACAAGCACACTCACACATACTCTGTCACACCTCACTCACACAATGCATACTAACATACCACACAGACTCACACCCACACAGACACACACAAAGCCTCACACACATTCACACACACTCACATCGGCAACCTTTGCGTGGGGCCGACCCTGAAGTGGGGACCAGCCCCCTTGGCTTTACATTGCTCACCACCTGTAAGCATCCTGACCCAAGTGCCTAGCCGGGCGTGAAGCAGGGAGGGCTGGGGGCTCATCTCTGCCCTCTGGCGGGGGTCACCCTTAGTCTCCCAGCCCAGCTGGGCCTTTCAATGTGTGCCTCCATGGTCCCAGAGCCTGGAGGCACAGTGCCTGGGGCTGCGTAGGCCAAGGCCAAGTTCAGGTCCCCCAAATCATTCATTTGTTTGGGGGGCCTCCTCTGCTGTGCTCAGGGCTTCCGGCTCATGGGGAGCCCCATGGTGCCAGGATCAGGAGTTCGGTCAGTCGCTGCAAAGGAGGTGCTTTACCCCATCCTGTCTCTCAGAGGCCTCCGAATCCCCATCAGAAGGTCTTGGGAGAGAGATACCCCAAAATCTGAAACACTATGCTGAGGCTGGGAGCCACGTTTTTAGCCCCCTCAGATGCCCCTAAAGGGTGTGCCCCCAATGCTGCGGTGGGCCCTAGGGGCTCTTCCCTGCTCTGGCTGACAGAAGGGGCAAGGGTTGGACCCTCAGGTCCCTCTGGGGTCTCAACTCTGAGCCCAGGCAAGGTGCTGAGCAAATGGATTATTCTGGGGGTCTTTGCAGGAGAACCGTACCCCTGGGTTTTCTCACGAGTGCGCCGCAGGAGGTCAGACTAGAGACAGGACTTCCCAGCTCCCCCTCTAGCCCTGAGACTGGGGCGTGAAGGAAAATGAGCAACATCAATCTCAGAGCAAGGAGGTGCAGGAGGTGAGCGCCTGCCCTGGGCCTGGACCTCTGAACCCCTGAACCAGGTGCTGAGTGGACACAGTGAACCGCCTGGGAAATCAGACCTCCTAGCCCTCCCCACGGCACTCCGCAGGGTTCCTAAACCCCAGTAGTGAGTGCAGAGACTGGAGTTAGCCCCAGTCAGCCAGGTGTAGCCCCAGAGCTAAGCAAAACCCAGAATCTCCCAGGACCATCCCAGGCCCCTCTCCTGCCCTCCACAGAGTTCCGGGCTCGTGTCTGCGGCTTCTACCCGAGCAGCCTTACCCCAAACTGTTCTTACTTGTGGGTATGTGACTGGCGGTGGGAGTCCAGGGTTTCATACTTGCAGGTAAGGGCTCCGGGCTGAGCTACATCTGTCCTCACCAAACTCTCCTCTGAGGGGGACAAAGGGACTGGGGGCTGCACCTGGGGCGCTCGGGCTGATTCCTGGCTCTGTGCTCAGGGATCACTCCTAGTGGGGCTTAGAGAACCACGCACTGTGCTGGGGAAGTGCCTAAGCCCCCATTCTCTCTCCTGCCACCATCCCAGCTTCAGGGTCCGCCTCTCCCCCAGGGTCTCACCCCAGTTCTGTTCAACACTACCTCCCAGTGGGGTACCCACTGCATTTATCGAGACAGCAGGCAGCTTTAAATTTTCTGATACAGCCCAGGGCAATGGGCCTGAGATAGAATTAAATGCCAGACTGATAGTCTGAGGGCAAGCTGGTGCAGGTGGCCTATGCCAACCATTTCTCTACTGTCCAACTTGCAGAGAAGCAAAGGGGTTGGACCTATGGACTGATCCTTTCTAGGAGGGGAGGAAAAGAGAGAATCAGGACTAATGAGGGAGAAACAAGCGGGGCTGCTCAGCTCTGGTCTATCACAGCATCCCAGATCCTGAGTCCCACCAGGGGTGATTCCTGAGAGCAGAACCAGGAGTTACCTGCAGGTGTGGCCCCCAAAAACAACAAGAAGAACAACAGCTATAAAAAGGTGAACCGCTGGCAATGCGGGAGGATTACCAGGGTGAGGGAAGCTGCGGGGCTTCTGACAGGGGCAGGGTGCGGCCACGCACCCATGCTCAGCTGTGTCAGTCGAAGCTGGGTGAGAGTGTGAACTGGGATCAGGAGACCCCGCTAGAAACATTGGCCCAGACCCCTTCAGACAATTTTTAATATTTTTTCTTTTTTGGGTCACACCAGCGATGCTCAGGGGGTTACTCCTGGCTCTGTACTCAGGAATTACTCCTGGCGTTCTCGGGGGACCATATGGGATGCGGGGATCGAACCCCAAGCCGACACAGGCCGGCTGCGTGCAAAGCAAAGCCCTACCAGCTGGGCTATCGCTCAAGCCCCCTAGCCATTTTGTTTCACAACCCCAGTGCATTGAAGAGCATTGGAGGAGCCTAGCTTAGGCTTAGTTGGGGGTGAGGGGTCATGTCCCACAGGTAGGGCCACCCAACCGGGCCCCCCCACAGATAGGTGGGAGGGATTAATTCATTGTGTTGGCACCACGGGCTTTGTCAAAACTGCCAGGGGTCAGGGCTGCCACAGGGACGGGAAAAACGCCCTGGCCTCATTCACGGAACATGTTTTTCAGGAGGATTACTAGCTCCCTGCTGACCCCTGTACTCGCTCCGGGCGCTGGGTTCCGCCTGTGACCCTGCTCCCCCTGCTATGAGTCTTTCCAGCGCCCTCACTTTTTGTTTTGTTTTGTGGGCCACATCAAGAGTAGCCAGGGTTACCTGACTGCACTCAGTTCCCCAGGCGGTGCTCGGGGACCATTGGGAAGCCAGGGATCGAGACCCAGGTGAGCCACATGCAAGGCAAATGCCCTCCCCACTGAGCTATCGTTCTGGCTCCTGGGTCCTCACTCTTGGCAGTAGGTGGCCACTGGCACCCAGCCCACAGCCCAGGAGCAGACGGGTCCATCACACCTTTTCCCAGCCCTTATTAGGCCAAGAAGTTACTGAGCACTGTGCCCGCGGAGTCCACCAAAGAGGGAAGGAGCTGCCCAGGAGAGAGCAAGGGGAAGGTCCTACCTTGCATGCAGCTGGCGAGTTTGATCCCTGACCCCCATATGGTTCCCTCAGCTCCATCACAGGAGTGACCCCGACCCTATCGTTCCCTTAGCTCCATCACAGGAGTGACCCCTGAGTGCAGATCACAGGCAGTTTTGACCCCAAAACAAAGAATTGAGTCAGAGAAATAGCACAGTGGGAGGGCATTTGCCTTGCGCGCAGCCAACCAGGGTTCCACCCGGCATCCCATATGGTCCCCAAGCACCACCAGGAGTAATTCCTGAGTGCAGAGCCAAGAGTAACCCCTGAGCATCTCTAGGTGTGGCCCCCCAAATAAATTTGGAAACAAGTGGCAGCCAACCTATGCTCGCATAACTTAGGGTCCATTAGTCCCTACCCGTCCAGGGCGCTCCGAGGGACGCGGGAGGTGCTGGGGTTCATCCTGAGTTCCCATAGGCCTAGTCTATCAGCCCCTAGCACACTGCTCTGGCCTCTCTAAACGTTTTTGCAGAGATCCTCAGCCTGCAGGAGCAGCAGGAAGACATGCAGAGCCAGAGAAGTGAAGGGGGTCCCAGAGGCGCTTCCCACCTGACATTGCAGCTGGAGCTCCGTGGCCTTGGCACGTCACTCCACAGCTCTCAGAAAAAGCACCTGCTTGGCCCCGTCCAGGCCAGACGCAAGATAATGCCCCCACAAGGCCCTTGGAAGTGGCCAGTCCTTAGCTGTGTGGTTTGGAGCCAGGAATCAAAAACGATAGGACATGACAAAAGCGATGAGACAGATGTGGGGCCAGGCGTCTGAGGGCTGGCGGCAGGTGAAACATCAGCGCAGAGGAAACATCAGCCCGGCGCGTCCCCACGTTCCCGGAAGCTTCGCAGCTAGAGGCTGCGACGCTTCCCCAAGGTCACACGGCAGCTCAGTGGCAGGCCTGGGTTAGGAGTCTTCCACACATCCTTCTACTGGGGTGGCTCCCACTGCACTCCAGGTCTCCCACTTCCTCCCAGCCCCTGCCTGCAGGCGTGACAGAACCTCCCAGCCCTGGCAGGCCTGGCGTTGGCCCTGCTTGGCCAGCGCCCTCCGGGTTCAACCTCTGCTGGGCTGCCAGTGTGGCGGCTTTGCTGCAACTGATCTCTACAATAGCCCCCACCCCAGGCTGCGCCCCTGTTGCGGGAGGCACCCACCTGAGCAGCTGGGCTCTGGGCTGGGCTCTGCCCCAAACCAGGTGCAGTGCTGACAACTGCCCTAGCACCACAGGGCCCCATGGTGGCCTTTTACGAGGCAGGAGGCGTGGCAGAGAGGATTAGGGGCGCGCACGGGCAGCCAGGGGTATCTCCCGGGGACTTAGGGAGCCTCTGGAGACTCTAGATGAGACTCACAGAAAGCTTCCAGTTCAGATGGAAAGGATGGGATTGGGCTAGGGGTGGGAGTAGGGAGGAAGAGAGGAGGAGAGAGGGAAGGAAAGAATGAAGGAAAAGGATGAGATGGGAAGAGAGGGAGGAGGAGGGGAGAGGGAGAGAGGGAAAGAGGAAAGAGAGAGAGGGGAGGAGGGACGAGGCTGACCTATTGTGACCAGAGTGCGAGCCCATTGGTGTGCTGGACTGCCCAGCTCCCTCCTAGCCTCTCTTTGGGAGCATAGGGGAAGCCAGGCAGGACAGTGCCCCTCTAAGACCCCTGGTAAGTCTGTGTCAGTGTCTTTTCTTTCTGGGTCACACCTGGTGATGCTGTAGTCTCCTGGCACTGCACTCAGGAATTAGTCCTCACAGTGCTTTGAGGGGATCCTACAAGTGAACCCAGGTTCAATCCTAAGAGTAGATTGGAGCAGTCGGCTGCATACAGAGGCAAAGGCGCCTCTGCTGTGCTATCACTCTGGCCCCCAAGCTGTTCAATTTTCTGCAACATCCTAACGCTCACTCCCAGATTGGTTCAGGTGCTCGTGAAGATATGTGGATGATGGATAATAGATGATGGATAATGCATGATGCATGGATGATGGATGATAGCTGGATGATGGATGCATGGATGATGAATGATGGTTGGATGATGGATGATGGATAATGGGTGGATGATGGATGGATAATGGATGGATGATGGATGATAGATGGATGATGGATGATGAGATAGATGGTAGATGGATGATGGATGAATGATGGATAGATGAAGGATGGATAGATAGATGAATAATGGATGGATGATAGATGGATGATGGATGATAGATGGATGGTAGATGATAGATGGATGATTGGATGGATGATAGATGGATGATAGATGATATGATGGATGATGGATGATGGATGGATGATGGATGATGGATGGATGGTGGATGGATGATGGATGGATGATGGATGATGGATGGATGATGGATGATAGATGGATGGTGGATGATAGATGGATGGTGGATGATGGATGGATGATGCATGGATGATGGATGGTGGGCGGGTGAATGACAGATAGAGAATAGTTGGGCAGATCGATGGCAGATGAATGAATGAGTAAGTGGATGGACTGGTAGACAGACAGACAGAAGGATAGGTGAGGGAATGGGTGAGTGGAAAGGTGGAAGAGCAACTTGACCTTCCTTCCTCCAAGGCTCGGCTGTCCTGGCCTACAAGACCCGAAGGCCCGTCTGTCTCCCACTCATCGGTGTCAGCCCATGTCCTGAAGTCCTGCTGGCAGACCAGAGGCCCTGACCTCCACAGCCTTGAAAGGAACAAAGGCCCCGACTCTGGGGCTGGGAATGGAGCCAGGCTCAGGCTGGCAACAGAGAAAGCAGGGACAGAGGCGCCCCAAGAGGGAGGGCTCCCTCCTAACAGGTGGGAGATGTACGGGCACTGCATGGCCGTGAACCCCGCTCTGGAAGCCAGGGGGCAGCCCCATCTCTCTGCTTCCTGAGGTTTTGAAACAGTCTCACTCAGGAAGCCACAGAGGATGGGTTTCATTCGGAGACTAAAGGTGCCCGACCTTTGCCACCCTCCTAGGTGACCTAGGGACCCCAGGAAAAGCCTTAGGTGGGGCCGCCCCTGCCCCATGGACTGGGCAAGGCAAGCTCTGGAAGGCTCCTACCTCAGACAAGTCCAGGAGCTGGGGAGGCCACCCCACTGCAGGCCCTTGAGGTATCCTCAGGCCAGACCTGGGAGTCTGCTGAGGCTGGGTCAGAGCTTCCCCCTTGAAGCCCTCTCTAGTCATGGGGCCAGTGGACTCAAAATTTTAAAATATATATATATAAATATATATATATATATATATATATACATACACACACACACACACACACACACACATATATATATATAGTTTTTATTTACTTTTTGGGAGTCACACCCAGCAATGCTCAAGAGTAACTCCTGGCTCTGCACTCAGGATTACTCCTGGCATGCTCGGAAGGAACATAGGATGCGAGGATTGAACCCAGGCCAGCACATGCTGCGCGTGCAAAACAAATGCCAACCTGCTGGGCTATCGCTCCTGACCCTTTATTTTTTTTTTTTTCGGTCACACAGGCAATGCTCAGGAGTTACTCCTGGTTCTACATTCAAAATTATCCTGGCACAGTGCTTGGGGGGACCATATGTGATCCCAGGGATCAAAGCCGGGTGGCGCATGCAAAGTAAATGCCCACTCAGCTGTTGCACCCCACAAATAAAACTTTTCAGAAAAAACCCAGAAGTGCTATCACTGTCTCTCTGTAGCTCACAGGCCTAGGTCTCCATTAGAAGCAGCCTATTTTATGGGGTGGGAGGAACTGGGGGGCTCCAAGAGAGGGGGCCAGGACTCTCTAAAGATCTGTCAGTGACCCTAGTACCCAGGAAGATGCGCAGCTTAGGGGAGGCAGGGGGAGGGACGAGCACGGAGCCGTCAGAAGAGGCAGCTGCAGTCCGAGGACAGGGGGAGCTGTCCCGGGTAGCCATGGTCCAGGACTCCAGATCAGCCTCATCTGAGAAGACCAAGGATCAGCTGCCTTGGCCATGACATTTGTGGGGGAAACAACCAGGGCCGCTGGCTGCTCTGGGGGCTGGAAGGGCGGCGCGGCAAGGACAGTCAATGACCAGACTTACCCCTGGCCTAGGGCGCGCGTCCCTCACCTTGTCGGGACACCCAACGGCTTCTGCTCCTGGGCCTGGCAGGGCGTCCTTGCTGGCCTGAGCTTCCTCCCTGTGTCCCAGAATGCTCTGGAGATGACAGGGGGCAAGCCAGAGAGACCGACAGCGAAAGCGAGCTGGTTTCAAAGCTGGTTTCCTCCCTTCATGAGCTGTGCTGGGAGAAAGGAGCAGGAGGGGTTGGGATGGATGAGGATCCCCCTCAGGAGTCTGGCCCCTGTTCCCTCGGCAAGGAGATTAATCTAAGGGGAACAGGATCCCTCACCCAGACCCTATTCTGCAGCCCGGGGAGGCCCCAAGACCCCAGCACAGCCACGGCCTGTGTTGCAAGTTTTTCGGCAGAAACAGTCGCCCGAGAACAATCTCCCAAGAACAGTCTCCCGAAACAGTGACCCGAGAACAGTCTCCCCTCATGGATTAGAGCGAGTTCCTTTTACTCTTTCTTTTTATGGAGGGGAGGGTTTGTGTAGGGTACACCCAGAGATGCTCAAGGGGGTTACTCCTGGCTCTGCATTGAGGA
>JAJIBD010037052.1:0-10959 GCA_021461705.1 Cryptotis parvus
AATTTCAAAGGTCCTCCAGTAAACTGCACTCACAACCCTCATTAAGAAGGAGTTAGAGTGACCAACTAGTTTGCTTCAAAGTCACTAGTCATAATAGGACTCAAATTAGGCCATCAAATTCTTTTTCTTTCCTCTAAATTGCCTGTATTTAAAAGAACACAACAAAACCAAAGAACACACCTATCAGTGATTTATATTCTGTTTCTAAAAAGTTAATCTTTGATATCATTTTAAAAAATCCTTATCTTCAAACTGTAAACTAAGTTTACAGTGCCAATATCTGTTGGCACTGTATGATAAGTTTACAGTGCCAATATTTGATGGAATGCACAGAGTTAGAAAGGCACATTTGGGGCCTGAGCAACAACACAGTGGGTAGGGTGCTAGCTTTGCACATGTCTGACCTGGGTTCTATCCCCAGCATCTCATATAGTTCCTTGAGCACTGCCAGGAGTTATTCCTGAGTGTGAGCCAAGAGTAACCCTGAGCATCATTGGTTGAGACACAAAAAAGAAAAAAAAAATCTTTGTTTTAAATGATCTTTCAAACAATATCTGGAAGCACAGCAATTTCTGACATTTTTTTCCTTCAAAGTGTATATATTGAATCCTTAAATGAAGCAAAAACTTGCATTCTTTCACAACTAATTAAGGCTATGCTTTCATTTTAAATCATATTCCTCAGAGGAATATCCCTTTATAGTAGAAAGTAGGGCAAGGACAAGTAAACAGAAATATTTGAGGTCATACATAAAGACAGAAAAACAGCATAATTAGTAGTTTCTGTGCAATCACTTTATCATCTCACTTAGCTCATATTCATATGTCTTTAATTTTCTAATATAAGTAATCTAAGACAATTTGATTCTTCTTCTGAGTAAACAGACACTTTAAAAAACAGTGAGAAATATTACCCCTAATTTATACCATGTCTAACAACCTTCATATTATCACATTTTCAATGTCTTACTGCAAATGCTTTTAAACCCTAGAGCAGGAGATAAAAATCATCTATGTATGGGGCCAGAGCGATAGCCCAGCAGGTAGGGCGTTTGCCTTGCACGCTGGCCGGCCTGTGCCGGCCTGGGTTCGATCCCCAGCATCCCATATGGTCCCCCCCGAGCACCGCCAGGAGTGATTCCTGAGTGCAGAGCCAGGAGTAACCCCCTGAGTATCGCCGGGTGTGACCCAAAAAAGCA
This sequence comes from Cryptotis parvus, assembly GCA_021461705.1. NCBI lineage: Eukaryota > Metazoa > Chordata > Mammalia > Eulipotyphla > Soricidae > Cryptotis > Cryptotis parvus. The sequence continues at coordinate 1,199 of JAJIBD010037052.1, forward strand.
AAAAAAAAAAAATCATCTATGTATTACAAAAACAAGAAATTTCTACATATCATCAAAACCAGTAGATTGCTATTTAATGAGCAATCTTCCCAATAAAGATTACTATTTAATCAGCAATCTTCCCATTAAAAATTACAATAGTTTAAATACTATTTTTCCTAGGTTATAAAATCTTTCATTGGGATCATTTTGGCTTATTCTTACCTGGACATCGCTGCTCACTGCATCTTCTCACTTCTTCACCCGTTCCTTCACATTGCTGCCCCGTTAGAGCTGCACCCTGACAAGTCCTCATTCTCCTTTCCCAGCCACCATCACAGGACTTAGAACATCCACTCCAATGACCCCATTGATTCCACTGACCATTGACTGAAAGAAATGCGCTTGTAGTCAGTGCTAATTCTCTATGGCAGGCACACTGCTTTAGAAATTCTCAATCTGAGGTCCATTCTATGTCTTCAATGTGATTAATAGAACATCTTCTATAAAAGTATAGTCAGTGATTACACTTACTGGTTAAATATAGCACACTGTGATGAACAAACTTATGGAAGTTGATCAGACTCTTCGTTTTTTATTTTTGATTTTTTGGGTCACACCCAGTGATGCTCAGGGGTTTCTCCTGGCTCTGCCTTCAGGAATTACTCCTGGCAGTGCTCCAGGGACCATATGGGATGCCGGGATCGAACTCGGGCCGGTCGCATGCAAAAGCAAATGTCCTACCTGCTGGACTATCGCTCCGGCCCCTGATCAGACTCTTCAAATGGATGTTACAACATACTTGTAAAAGTATGTGCTAAATCTCATTGCCCTTCATCAATATTTAATCTAAGAATCTCCTGAATAATGTTGCTTAACCAAAGTAGTAACGTAGTAGATGAGGTGTGGCATAATCAGCTTCATTTATTTTAAATCTATAATTATTACTTGATGATTCATGATAATCTGTCTAGTCTGTCACATTTGATAAACACAGGCATCCTTTAAATGCAGAAGTTATCTTACCTGTACATTCAGGGATTATAGCACTCTCGACTTTCTGCCCAGGGTCCTCTACATTCAGAACCCCCCATGAGCAGCTGCTGTGCACTGGCGGCTTCTCTGCTGGGTTCCATTTGAGCATGTCACTGAGCACTGGCTCCATGAGCTCCACTCCTGCCACTGTCCATCAACTGCCAAAAAACAAAGAAAAAATAATAAGTTGTAGGAGAAATACTGTACACAAATGAACAAACCTTGAGATGAATCTAAACTAATAGACTGGAGATATATATATATATATATATATATATATATATATATATATATATATAATATACATATACATATTAGATATACCAAAAAACCAGTAACAATTATAGACCTCATTCCCATGACCTGAACAAATGTTATGAGGTTCTTCGTGTTCCTGGAGCAAGCAGATGCCCTTGGGTTACAGTAGTACATGACAGGACCTATGGAGATGTTAACTGCTGCCCGCTTGAGTAAATCAATGAACAACGGGAAAACAAGTGAAGTTAAGGATATATATATATATATATATATATATATATATATGTGTGTGTGTGTGTGTGTGTGTGTGTGTGTGTGTATACATATATATATGCATAACTATATTTTTATTGAATCACTGTGAGATACACAGTTACAAAATTGTTCATAGTTGGCTTTCAGTCATAAAAATGTTTCAGCATCAGTGCCTCAACCAGTGGACATTTCCCATTTCCAGAAAACAAGACTCTAGGGGCCAGAGCAATAGCCCAGTGAGTAGGCATTTGCTTTACATGCGGCCAGCCTGTGAAGGCCCAGGTTCGATCCCCAGCATTCCATATGGTCTCCGAGCACCGCCAGGAGTAATCCCTGAGTGCAGAGCCAGGAGTAACCCCTGAGTGTCGCCAGGTGTGACCCAAAAAAAAAAAAAAAAAAAAAAACAAGACTCTAAATGAATTCAATGGAAGGTCACCTTATTCCCTCAATTTTCAATCCTCTCTGCTATATGTAAAATAAAAGAATGTATATATTCTTATATATAGGAGGAAACAATCTTTCTAGAATCTTTCTAGAGTATTTATGAAAACTTTTATTTTAATTTGTGCCACACCAAAGGGTGCTGAGGGCTTGGTCCTGGCTCTGTGCTTGGGGATGACTCCTGGCAGTGTCAGGAGACCATCTGGGGACCCAGGGATTGAAACTAAGTTAGACACATGCAAGGCAAAGTGCATTATTGCTGTATAATTTCTTGCCTAGTGGACTTATCTACTGGTCACAACAAAGTGTAAGTACATTGCTAGGGAGATAGATAGAGGGGGAATATGAAACACATGTACAGTAACTGATAACCTCTATAAATTACATTTTAGAGAAGAAATTCCTGGAATGATTTAAACAGTTAATTATTAATTTTATAATTAATTTTAGTAATGGCACCAAAATAAGTTCCAAAACACAAAGAAATAAGAACATGGAGGGTTGGGCAAGGACTAGCAAATTAAGGTTTCAGATGAGCCCGAAGTACAAAAAAGAAAATACTCAAGTAACACAAAAAAATAAGCAAAGGAACTTAGCTAGAGGAAGAAAGGGTATTGCATAAAAAGAAAGAAAGCCACTGTGAATGGAATCTTGGGATACTAGGGAAGAGGTATAGAAAAGAAAAGATTGATAGCCTTGCATATGGCTGACCTGGGTTTCATCCCAGACATCACATATGGCCCATGATGCTCACAATGAGCATTCCCTGAGTACAGGCAAGAATTAAAACATCAAAACAAATAAAACAAAAAAGTCATTAGATATACATCGGATTCTATAATGCCATTTAGCATAAGTAGAAAAAAGACAGGCAAGAGTGAAAATTTCCAAATGAGTATAATAGAAAGAGTACAGAGAAACTAAGGCATGGTTTAGAGACTAAGGCATGGTTTAGAGATTTATTGAAGAAATCATTGAGATGTTTAAGTGTCTTTGGGGAGATTTAAACTAAAATTCATTTATTCATTTTTCAATACGTTTATTGAAATGATACTTTAAAGACCATTAGTTATCATGCATAGTGGCATGCATTATGAAAGTGCAAGAGACACAGACACTGGCACATATTCAAAAGAGCAAGAACAACAAGTGCTGGTGTGGATGTGGGGAAAAGGGGACACTCATTCATTGTTGGTGGGAATGCCGGCTGGTACAGCCTTTCTGGAAAACAATAGGGACATTCCCTCCAAAGACTAGAAATTGAACTCCCATTTGACCCAGCCATACCACTCCTAGGAATCTACTCTGGGAAACCAAAAAATACGCAGCGGAAACACCATCCCTACTTTTATGTTCATAGCAGCATTATTCACAATAGCCAGAATCTGGAAGCAACCAGAGTGCCCGAAAATCGATGACTGGATAAAGAAGCTTTGGTACATCTACACAATGGAATACTATGCAGCTATTAGGAAAACTGAAGTTATAAAATTTGCCTCATAAATGGATGGACATGGAGAAGATTATGTTGAGCGAAATTAGCCAGAAGGAGACAGACACAGAATGACTGCATTTATCTGCATAACATAAATATATATGTACATATTAAGATACCAATATCCAAGGTCAAGTGAAACATATATCAGGAGGTCTTGTCAAAGGTGGAAATTATCACAAACGTGTGGGAGTCAGAGGCTAGGTAAGACAGAAAATGGAACAGTGTGCTAACAATTGTAGAGGGTACTAATGCCAACCTAGAAATGAGCATTAAATAGAGGCAAAAAGATACACATGACAACCCTTTAGTGTATGTTCTGTAATCCATAGTCTGGAGGGGAAGGAAAAGAGAAAGAGAGAGAAAACGGAAAGAAATAAAGAACCTGCCATAGAGCAGGGCTGGGAGGGGGAGGGAACCGGGGACGTTGGTGGTGGGAGATGGGCACTGGAGGCGGGATGGGTGCTGGAACACTGTATGACCAAAACCCAAATATGAACTTTTTAATTGTATATCTTTGTAATTGTAAAAATAAAAAAATTATAAAAAAAAGAAAGTGCAAGGGAGAAATAAAGTATGACTCCAACATCTGAATCTTCTAAATGTATAAAATAGTTATATTGTGCTTACAAGTCAAACTAAAGTTTAAAAGTAACCACTTTTAAGGGATATACATGGTAAACTTTCAGTACTTGTATGGCAAACTCTAAGGCCCAAAAGGAAAAAGAGAGAGAAACAGATACAGAGGGAGATATGAAGAGAGAGAGACTCAGAGAGAGACAGACAGAGATAGAGAGAAGAAAAGCACGTGCCATAGAGGCAGGGGGACACAGGGAATGAGAAGAATTGGTGGTGGGAAAGATACACTTTTGAAGGGACTGGTGGTGGAAATTATGTGACTGAAACTAAGTCATAAACAACATAGTAATGTAACTCACTGCTATTTAATTTAAAAAAATAAAAAAATAACTATAACTACTCAACATGTTACACAAACGTTATGAGAAAGCAGATTGTGCATCTCTGTGTGTGAGATTTTACAAACTCAGTCAAAGTAGAATATATTCACAACTTAACTTAACTTCATTGGCTGGAAATACAAATAAGCAAATCAACCAACATTTATAATATAAAGTAGTCTACACATTTCAATTATGCACTAAAATATAAAATTGTAATACTGCTTTTTCCAGTGTTACTCCCCTACTCTCAGTCAATTTAATTACAGGTGAAAGAGAATTCAACAGAATTTCAAGTTCCAGCATGAACTAATAGATTACTGTTAAAAATCTTTTCATAAAAAATAAAAAAGCCTGACAATAGGGCAGTACTTTTAACTTAACTTCAAGCTTTATAACTAGTTATTTTCTAAAGATATTTTAATAGAAATCTAGTCATGTTTAACAAAATCTTCATGTGATTGAAAAAAAATCACAAAACTCAAAAGCAATCATCCCATTCATGTAATTGTAGTAACTTAATTAAATGCACGTTATACAACATTATAGGCTATAAAATTCATTTGTAAGACAAATTAGAATATTTTGAGAATCAATAGGTTGTTAGAAATTAACCATGTTCTATTTGGGTTTTATGATAATTACTATTATTATTTTGAATTTTGTGGCCACTCCAAGGAATGTTATGGAGCTACCCAGGTTTTGTGTTCAGTTGGTAACTCTGGTAATTCTTAAGAACTGTGCTAGGGACAGAACCCAAAATACCTGTCTACAAAGTACACACTCCAGCCAATTGCACACTCTCACTAGCACTTTATTTTGGTATTAAAGTGAGTGCACTGTTCATCTCCATATTCTGTTTTACAGAATTAATACTTTCTGAACTTTCTACTGTGAGCCTTCACTACCCTATACTTTTTTAATTAATATTTTATTATCTGTGGAAGCAACCCATGATGCTGACCTCCGAAGGGCGGTGAGGGCTCCGGCCAGCCCTTGGCCGAAGTCCAACATTGCTCCAAGGCCAAGGGTTTGCTCACACATGTGGGGGGGGGGCAACACTGGCCAGACTTGGAGCGGGGATTTGGGCTCCTCCGCCTTCCTCCACCTCCATGGCAGCAACCCCAGAAGACAGTCACGCCAGACCCACAGCTCTCTTGGCAACCCCGAAAGAGGTCCAGACCCAACTACTTCAGACCCACAGCTGCCCTCTCAACCCCACATGGAAGCAACCTATGCTGCTGACTTTTGAAGGACAGTAAAGGGGCTCGGCCAGCCCCTGGCTGAGTCCAACATTGCCCAAGGGTTCGCCACATGCAGGGAAGGGCCACACTGGCTGGACTTGGAGCCGGATTTGGGCTCTCTCGCCCTTCCCTCCACCTCCATGCCAGTTACCCCAGAAGACAGTCACGCCAGACCCACAGCCCCCGTTGGCAACCACAGAGCAGCTGCACAACAGTATTTAGACACTAGATATTAGGAACAAGTCCTTCCCAGGATCTAGAGCTACTAGATGTTAGGAATAGGTCCTTCCCAGGATCTTTCACATTTATACACTGTATACAGTCCTGGCAGGGTCTAGCCGAAGCCCATCATCCCAGTAAGCCTAGATAGAAGCCAGAGCAACACCCACATCATGAGGTCAGTTATTCTCAACATCCAGACTCCACAGTTCCTCACAGCTCCACTCAAGTAAAACCTGGTCTTTCCCCTTTAAGTTTCATCAGTAAATGTTCAAGATGAGAGCCTTCGAATGAAAGTATACCACCTACATGGCAGAGCCTGGGAAGCTACCCTGTATTTTTGATATGCCAACAACCAGTAACTATTATGGACCTCATGCCCATGACCTAAAGGAATGGTTTGAGGCTCTTCCTGTCCTTGAGGCAAGCAGATGCCCTTGGGCCACACTTGCTTGTGACAGGACATATGGAGATGTTACTGGTGCCCACTGAGCAAATCGATGAACAACATGAAGACAAGTGATACAAGTGAAGTGATTTTATTATGCCACCGTGAGATATACAACTACAAAGTTGTTCATGTTTGGGGGGTTTTGGTCACACAGTGTTCCAAGCACACTTCCCTCCACAAGTGCCCATTTCCCAACACCAATGTTCCTGATTCCCTCCCCCCTCCCATAGCCTGCCTTTATGGCAGTTTCTTTATCTCTTTTCTATCCCTCTCTCTCTCTCTTTCTCTCTTCCTTCTCTTACATATTGTAGATTGTAATACGTACATTTAGAGATTATCATGTGTATATTTTTTGCCTATATTTATTGCTCATTTCTAGGTTGCTATTAGCCCTTTGACAATTATTAGCACATTGTTCCCTTCCATGTCTATATACATTTTGAGAAATTAAAAAAACAAAGTTAGGGTCTGAGGGATAGCTCAGTGGCCAGTGTCTATCTTGCAAGCATAAAATCAGTGAGGCCATGAATTCTATCCCTGTTTCCACCCATGTGCCCCGTGTGATTCCAAGGCTCTGTTGTTTGAGATCCCCAGGCCACAAAGAAGTTTGTGATCTATGGCACACCACAACAAAAATGTATAATCGGTAGTTACAGCATAATAAAAAAGGAAGGGACATAAAATAAATTTTACAAATAATAAAAGTGTATGCCTTCATTTTATCATCCATTATATGTGGGAAAATATGAAGACATTTGAAAGTAGCAAATAAGTAAACAAAAAAAGTAGTCGCTGCCAACTGAGTCTAATTTGTTTTTCGCTTTTTTCTTTTTTTTTTTTTTGCTTTTTGGGTCACACCCCAGATGCTCAAGGGTTGCTCCATGCTCTGCACTCAGAAATTCCTCCTGGCAGTGCTCGGGAACCATATGGAATGATGGGGATTAAACCCGGGCTAGCATGGGCCGGTCGGTCGGGTGCAAGGCAATGACCCTACCCGCTGGGCCATCGCCTCCAGCTACTAATTGGTTTTTTTTTGTGATTTTTTTAGGTCACAACCAGCGATGCTTAGAGGTTCTTCCCTCGCTCTGCACTTAGAAATTACTCCTGGCAGTGCTCAGTGGACCAGATGGGATGTGGGGTTCAAACCCAGGTCAGCTTTATGCAAGGTAAATGCCCCACTCACTGTGCTATGGCTCTGCCCCATGCCAACTAAGTCTAGAGCTAAATAACTAAAATAGAGGAATATATAATCATGTCCTTAGGAATCCTGTTTTGGATTGAATTTTCAATGCCCTTTATAAAAAAAAATCAATGAATACCAATAGTTACACACTGAATGGCAAAGAATAGAGGATAAGTCTTTGCAAGGAAAGACACAGACTCAGTAATGAATAAGTCAAATGAGGAAATAAAAAAAGATAATCTTTGAGAGGACTAATAGATAAGAGGAATGAGAAAAACCTTGCTGAGAATAAGTTAGGAAGTATGAGAGTAACTATTCGTGAAATGTTTTGCTTATCAGGCCTTTCCCTGAAAAATTTTACATTTCAATTAGAAAAGAAAAATCTCATTAAAATTAAGCTCTTAACATTAGCTGTTCAGCTTTTTTTTCTCTAACGTACAAATTTCTATTTTGTCAGAAGTTCAATAAGTTGATACAAGACATCAGAAGGATCATTTGAGGTTCAAAACTATCTTGATACGGTCCTTGATAAATATCTATTTCATATAGGAAGTTTTCCTTCAAGTTACAGTGTAGAAAGGAGAGTAAAATTGAAAATGCTTTGTAGGGAGTCTTTTATTGCTGTTTCAATTTTCATTGAATATCAATTCCTTCATTGAATATCACTGTCACTGTCTGTCTTCCCGTTCATCATCGATTTGCTCCAGTGGGCACCAGTAACATCTCCATATGTCTTGTCTCTCATGCTAGTAGAGCCCAAGAGCATCGGCTTGCTTTAGGAACATAAAGAGCCTCAAACCATTCCATCAGGTGATGGGAATGAGGTCTATAATTGTTACTGGTATTTGGCATCAAATATGACACGGGTAGCTTGCCAGGCTTATACTTGATAAAATTTATTTTAAATTGGATATTCTTTTAAAAAGAAAACACGCACTATATCTTTAGTAAAAGTCTCAAAATTATATGTTATATCTCTCCCTCTTTAGGGAAAAAATCACTCCTTCACTGCCTTTAAGTTCACCAACTGGGATATTATTGCCCTTCTGTACTATTCCTGAGGCCCCTGGTGGGAGTATTGTTCACTATGGGAAGAACAGCATAGTGTGTTAAGGTTACACTGTGAAAATGAAAAGTAGAATTCAAAGAAAAGGATAGGTGGAATTAATTTTAATTAGCCAATAACAAATGACTTACATATACACACATATATGTGTATATATATGTATATGCCTGCATATATGTATATGCATATATGTACATATACATAAATGTATATAATACATTTATACATAAATGTATATAATACACACATGCATACACACCTGTTATATATATATATATATATATAAATATAAAATGTCATTCTACTCCCATTTTTAATACACCGTTTTGCTTTGTTTACTTGCTTGGCTTTATTTTTTCCACAATTTGATACCCTAGAATTGAAAATAATTCACCTGGAGCACAGAAATAGCTCAGTAGCTAACGGAGTTTTGCTAGCATGAGGGCACAATTTTGATCCCTGATGCTGCTACCTGTGTGTGCTAAGCATGAACCTGTTAGTCCTGTTGTATGTTATTCCTAGTACAAGTGATTTCTTCACACAAATCCAGCTAAATAAAGCATTCAATCCTTTTTAAACAATTAATGTGTCATTCCAGAGCTAGGAACTTGATCTCCAGGTAGCACATGTGTGAACACTCACTGCAACTCTGTATGTGTGTGCAAATCTTGTCATTGTCATAAGAACATCAACAGAGGAAAGAGAAGGGTGGAAGTAAAATAAAATATAAATCATTGATCTGTTATTTTAAGGATAGCAATCCTAAGATTTTTGAACAAATAGTAGCATCATTTTAATAAATGGGGGGAAATGGAGACAAGATATTTGGGGAAAATAAAACATGAATTACATTAAGCAGTTTAAGCATTTAAATATTACCAAATAAAATATGCACTTTAATGTTCTGGGGGAATAAGGAGATATTTCCAAACAAAACCACTTCTCATATCATTTACTTAATACACTTTTATAACTCATTTTTCAGGTACTAGGATTGAACCCAGGACTCATACATGCAAATATTGCACATAGCCAAGAGTCACAATCAAGTAATTAAAATTAAGGAAAACTTTTCTGTTTTATGATCTTGCATTAAGGTACTTAAAATATAGGAACTACTTTTAATTACTTTTTGTTTGTGGTTTACAACAGACAGTGCTAAAAAATGGGATGTTT
>JAJIBD010037053.1:0-10548 GCA_021461705.1 Cryptotis parvus
GTTTACAGTGCCAATATTTGATGGAATGCACAGAGTTAGAAAGGCACATTTGGGGCCTGAGCAACAACACAGTGGGTAGGGTGCTAGCTTTGCATATGTCTGACCCTGGGTTCTATCCCCAGCATCTCATATAGTTCCTTGAGCACTGCCAGGAGTTATTCCTGAGTGTGAGCCAAGAGTAACCCTGAGCATCATTGGTTGAGACCCAAAAAGAAAAAAACAATCTTTGTTTTAAATGATCTTTCAAACAATATCTGGAAGCACAGCAATTTCTGACATTTTTTTCCTTCAAAGTGTATATATTGAATCCTTAAATGAAGCAAAAACTTGCATTCTTTCACAACTAATTAGGCTATGCTTTCATTTTAAATCATATTCCTCAGAGGAATATCCCTTTATAGTAGAAAGTAGGGCAAGGACAAGTAAACAGAAATATTTGAGGTCATACATAAAGACAGAAAAACAGCATAATTAGTAGTTTCTGTGCAATCACTTTATCATCTCACTTAGCTCATATTCATATGTCTTTAATTTTCTAATATAAGTAATCTAAGACAATTTGATTCTTCTTCTGGAGTAAACAGACACTTTAAAAAAACAGTGAGAAATATTACCCCTAATTTATACCATGTCTAACAACCTTCATATTATCACATTTTCAATGTCTTACTGCAAAATGCTTTTAAACCCTAGAGCAGGAGATAAAAATCATCTATGTATGGGGCCAGGCGATAGCCCAGCAGGTAGGGCGTTTGCCTTGCACGCGGCCGGCTCAGCCGCCTGGGTTTGATCCCCAGCATCCCATATGGTCCCCGAGCACCGCCAGGAGTGATTCCTGAGTTCAGAGCCAGGAGTAACCCTGAGTATCGCGGGTGTGACCCAAAAAGCAAAAAAAAAAAATCATCTATGTATTACAAAAACAAGAAATTTCCACATATCATCAAAACCAGTAGATTGCTATTTAATGAGCAATCTTCCCAATAAAGATTACTATTTAATCAGCAATCTTCCCATTAAAAATTACAATAGTTTAAATACTATTTTTCCCAGGTTATAAAATCTTTCATTGGGATCATTTTGGCGTGTTCTTACCTGGACATCGCTGCTCACTGCATCTTTCTCACTTCTTCACCCGTTCCTTCACATTGCTGCCCCGTTAGAGCTGCACCCTGACAAGTCCTCATTCTCCTTTCCCAGCCACCATCACAGGACTTAGAACATCCACTCCAATGACCCCATTGATTCCACTGACCATTGACTGAAAGAAATGCGTTGTAGTCAGTGCTAATTCTCTGACGGCAGGCACACTGCTTTTAGAAATTCTCAATCTGAGGTCCATTCTATGTCTTCAATGTGATTAATAGAACATCTTCTATACAGTATAGTCAGTGATTACACTTACTGGTTAAATATAGCACACTGTGATGAACAAACTTATGGAAGTTGATCAGACTCTTCATTTTTTTTATTTTTGATTTTTGGGTCACACCCAGTGATACTCAGGGTTTCTCCTGGCTCTGCCTTCAGGAATTACTCCTGGCAGTGCTCCAGGGACCATAGGGGATGCCGGGATCGAACTCGGGCGGTCGCATGCAAAGCAAATGTCCTACCTGCTGGACTATCGCTCCGGCCCTGATCAGACTCTTCAAATGGATGTTACAACATACTTGTAAAAGTATGTGCTAAATCTCATTGCCCTTCATCAATATTTAATCTAGAATCTCCTGAATAATGTTGCTTAACCAAAGTAGTATGTAGTAGATGAGGTGTGGCATAATCAGCTTCATTTATTTTAAATCTATAATTATTACTTGATGATTCATGATAATCTGTCTAGTCTGTCACATTTGATAAACACAGGCATCCTTTAAATGCAGAAGTTATCTTACCTGTACATTCAGGATTATAGCACTCTCGACTTTCTGCCCAGGGTCCTCTACATTTCAGAACCCCCATGAGCAGCTGCTGTGCACTGGCGGCTTCTCTGCTGGGTTCCATTTGAGCATGTCACTGAGCACTGGCTCCATGAGCTCCACTCCTGCCACTGTCCATCAACTGCCAAAAAAACATTGAAAAAAATAATAAGTTGTAGGAGAAATACTGTACACAAATGAACAATCCTTGAGATAAATCTAAACTAATAGACTGGATATATATGTTATATAATATACATATACATTCATATTAGATATACCAAAAACCAGTAACAATTATAGACCTCATTCCCATGATCTGAACAAATGGTATGAGGTTCTTCGTGTTCCTGGAGCAAGCAGATGCCCTTGGGTTACAGTACTACATGACAGGCCCTATGGAGATGTTAACTGCTGCCTGCTTGAGTAAATCAATGAACAACGGGAAAACAAGTGAAGTTAAGTGATACACTCACACACACACACACACACACACACACACACACATATATATATATATACATGCATATATTTTTATTGAATCACTGTGAGATACACAGTTACAAAATTGTTCATAGTTGGCTCTCAGTCATACAATGTTTCAGCCTCAACCAGTGGACATTTCCCACTCCCAGAAAACAAGACTCTAGGGGCCAGAGCAATAGCCCAGTGGGTAGGCATTTGCCTTACATGCGGCCAGCCTGTGCAGGCCCAGGTTCGATCCCCGGCATTCCATATGGTCTCCTGAGCACCGCCAGGAGTAATTCCTGAGTGCAGAGCCAGGAGTAACCCCTGAGTGTCGCTGGGTGTGGAGCCAAAAAAAAAAAAAAAAAACAATACTCTAAATGAATTCAATGGAAGGTCACCTTATTCCCTCAATTTTTCAATCCTCTCTGCTATATGTAAAATAAAAGAATGTATATATTCTTATATATAGGAGGAAACAATCTTTCTAGAATCTTTCTAGAGTTTTTATGAAAACTTTTTTTTAATTTTGTGCCACACCAAAGGGTGCTGAGGGCTTGGTCCTGGCTCTGTGCTTGGGGATGACTCCTGGCAGTGTCAGGAGACCATCTGGGGACCCAGGGATTGAAACTAAGTTAGACACATGCAAGGCAAAGTGCATTATTGCTGTATAATTTCTTGCCTAGTGGACTTATTTACTGGTCACAACAAAGTGTAAGTACATTGCTAGGAGATAGATAGAGGGGAATATGAAACATATGTACAGTAACTGATAACCTCTATAAATCACATTTTAGAGAAGAAATTCCTGGAATGATTTAAACAGTTAATTATTAATTTTATAATTAATTTTAGTAATGCCACCAAAATAAGTTCCAAAACACAAAGAAATAAGAACATGGAGGGTTGGGCAAGGACTAGCAAATTAAGGTTTCAGATGAGCCGAAGTACAAAAAAGAAAATACTCAAGTAACACAAAAAATAAGCAAAGGAACTTAGCTAGAGGAAGAAAGGGTATTGCATAAAAAGAAAGAATGGAATCTTGGGAATGGAATCTTGGGATACTAGGGAAGAGGTATAGAAAAGAAAAGATTGATAGGCTTGCCTATGGCTGACCTAGGTTTCATCCCAGACATCACAGATGGCCCATGATGCTCACAATGAGCATTCCCTGAGTACAGGCAAGAATTAAAACATCAAAAACAAATAAAACAAAAAGTCATTAGATATACATCGGATTCTATAATGCCATTTAGCGCAAAGTAGAAAAAAGACAGGCAAGAGTGAAAATTTCCAAATGAGTAAAATAGAAAGAGTACAGAGATCTTCTAAGGCATGGTTTAGAGATTTACTGAAAAATCATTGAGATGTTTAAGTGTCTTTGGGAGATTTAAACTAAAATTCATTTATTCATTTTTCAATACATTTATTGAAATGATACTTTAAAGTCTATTAGTTATCATGCATAGTGGCATGCATTATGAAAGTGCAAGAGACACAGAGACTGGCACATATTCAAAAGAGCAAGAACAACAAGTGCTGGCGTGGATGTGGGGAAAGGGGACACTCATCCACTGTTGGTGGGAATGCCGGCTGGTACAGCCTTTCTGGAAAACAATAGGGACATTCCTCCAAAGACTAGAAATTGAACTCCCATTTGACCCAGCCATACCACTCCTGGGAATCTACTCTGGGAAACCAAAAATACGCAGCGGAACACCATCCCTACTTTTATGTTCATAGCAGCATTATTCACAATAGCCAGAATCTGGAAGCAACCAGAGTGCCCGAAAATCAATGACTGGATAAAGAAGCTTTGGTACATCTATACAATGGAATACTATGCAGCTATTAGGAAAATGAAGTTATAAAATTTGCCTATAAATGGATAGACATGGAGAAGATTATGTTGAGCGAAATTAGCCAGAAGGAGAGAGACAGACACAGAATGACTGCATTTATCTGCATAACATAAATATATATGTACATATTAAGATACCAATATCCAAGGTCAAGTGAAACATATATCAGGAGGTCTTTTCAAAGGTGGAAATTATCACAAACGTGTGGGAGTCAGAGGCTAGATAAGACAGAAAATGGAACAGGGTGCTAACAATTGTAGAGGGTACTAATGCCAACCTAGAACTGAGCATTAAATAGAGGCAAAAAGATACACATGACAACCCTTTAATGTATGTTCTGCAATCCATAGTCTGGAGGGGAAGGAAAAAGAAAGAGAGAGAAACGGAAAAGAAATAAAGAACCTGCCATAGAGCAGGGCTGGGGGAGGGGGAGGGAACCGGGGACGTTGGTGGTGGGAGATGGGCACTGGTGGCGGGATGGGTGCTGGAACACTGTATGACCAAAACCCAAATATGAACTTTTTAATTGTATATCTTTGTAATTGTAAAAATAAAAAATTATAAAAAAAGAAAGTGCAAGAGAGAAATAAAGTATGACTTCAACATCTGAATCTTCTAAATGTGTAAAATAGTTATGTTGTGCTTACAAGTCAAACTAAAGTTTAAAAGTAACCACTTTTAAGGGATATACATGGTAAACTTTCAGTACTTGTATTGCAAACTCTAAGGCCCAAAAGGAAAGAGAGAGAAACATATACAGAGAGAGATATAAAGAGAGAGACTCAGAGAGAGACAGACAGAGACAGAGAGAAGAAAAGCACGTGCCATAGAGGCAGGGGACACAGGGAATGAGAAAAATTGGTGGTGGGAAAGATACACTTTTGAAGGGACTGGTGGTGGAAATTATGTGACTGAAACTAAGTCATAAACAACATAGTAATGTAACTCACTGCTATTCAATTTAAAAAAATAAAAAAAAATAACTCTAAGTAACTACTCAACATGTTACACAAACGTTATGAGAAAGCAGATTGTGCATCTCTGTGTGTGAGATTTCCACAAACTCAGTCAAAGTAGAATATATTCACAACTTAACTTCATTGGCTGGAAATACAAATAAGCAAATCAACCAACATTTATAATATAAAGTAGTCTACACATTTCAATTATGCACTAAAATATAAAATTGTAGTACTGCTTTTTCCAGTGTTACTCCCTACTCTCAGTCAATTTAATTACAGGTGAAAGAGAATTCAACAGAATTTCAAGTTCCAGCATGAACTAATAGATTACTGTTAAAAATCTTTTCATAAAAATAAAAAAGCCTGACAATAGGGCAGTACTTTTAACTTAACTTCAAGCTTTATAACTAGTTATTTCCTAAAGATATTTTAATAGAAATCTAGTCATGTTTAACAAAATCTTCATGTGATTGAAAAAAATCACAAAACTCAAAAGCAATCATCCCATTCATGTAATTGTAGTAACTTAATTAAATGCACGTTATACAACATTATAGGCTATAAAATTCATTTGTAAGACAAATTAGAATATTTTGAGAATCAATAGGTTGTTAGAAATTAACCATGTTCTATTTGGGTTTTATGATAATTACTATTATTATTTTGAATTTTGTGGCCACTCCAAGGAATGTTATGGAGCTACTCCAGGTTTTGTGTTCAGTTGGTAACTCTGGTAATTCTTAAGAACTGTGCTAGGGACAGAACCCAGAATACCTGTCTACAAAGTACACACTCCAGCCAATTGCACGCTCTCACTAGCACTTTATTTTGGTATTAAAGTGAGTCACTGTTTATCTCCATATTCTGTTTTACAGAATTAATACTTTCTGAACTTTCTACTGTGAGCCTTCACTACCCTATACTTTTTTAATTAATATTTTATTATCTGTGGAAGCAACCCATGATGCTGACCTCCAAGGGCGGTGAGGGGCTCGGCCAGCCCTTGGCCGAGTCCAACATTGCTCCAAGGCCAAGGGTTTGCTCACACATGTGGGGGAGGGGCAACACTGGCCAGACTTGGAGCGGGGATTTGGGCTCCTCCGCCTTTCCTCCACCTCCATGGCAGCAACCCCAGAAGACAGTCACGCCAGACCCACAGCTCTCTTGGCAACCCCGGAAGAGGTCCAGACCCAACTACTTCAGACCCACAGCTGCGCCTCTCAACCCCACATGGAAGCAACCTATGCTGCTGACTTTTGAAGGGCAGTAAGGGGCTCGGCCAGCCCCTGGCTGAGTCCAACATTGCTCCAAGGGTTCGCTCACATATGCAGGGAAGGGCCACACTGGCTGGACTTGGAGCCGGGATTTGGGCTCCTCTGCCCTTCCCTCCACCTCCATGCCAGTTACCTCAGAAGACAGTCACGCCAGACCCACAGCTCCGTTGGCAACCACAGAGCAGCTGCACAACAGTATTTAGACACTAGATATTAGGAACAAGTCCTTCCCAGGATCTAGAGCTACTAGATGTTAGGAATAGGTCCTTCCCAGGATCTTTCACATTTATACACTGTATACAGTCCTAGGCAGGGTCTAGCCGAAGCCCATCATCCCAGTAAGCCTAGATAGAAGCCAGAGCAACACCCACATCATGAGGTCAGTTATTCTCAACATCCAGACTCCACAGTTCCTCACAGCTCCACTCAAGTAAAACCTGGTCTTTCCCCTTTAAGTTTCATCAGTAAATGTTCAAGATGAGAGCCTTCAATGAAAGTATACCACCTACATGGCAGAGCCTGGGAAGCTACCCGTGTATTTTTGATATGCCAACAACCAGTAACTATTATGGACCTCATGCCCATGACCTAAAGGAATGGTTTGAGGCTCTTCCTGTCCCTCGGAGCAAGCAGATGCCCTTGGGCTACACTTGCTTGTGACAGGACATATGGAGATGTTACCTGCGCCCACTGAGCAAATCGATGAACAACATGAAGACAAGTGATACAAGTGAAGTGATTTTATTATGCCACCGTGAGATATACAACTACAAAGTTGTTCATGTTTGGGGGTTTTGGTCACACAGTGTTCCAGCACACTTCCCTCCACAAGTGCCCATTTCCCAACACCAATGTTCCTGATTCCCTCCCCCTCCTATAGCCTGCCTTTATGGCAGTTTCTTTATCTCTTTTCTATCCCTCTCTCTCTCTCTTTCTCTCTTCCTTCTCTTACATATTGTAGATTGTAATACGTACATTTAGAGATTATCATGTGTATATTTTTGCCTATATTTATTGCTCATTTCTAGGTTGCTATTAGCCCTTTTGACAATTATTAGCACATTGTTCCCTTCCATGTCTATATACATTTTGAGAAATTAAAAAAACAAAGTTAGGGTCTGAGGGATAGCTCAGTGGCCAGTGTCTATCTTGCAAGCCTAAAATCAGTGAGGCCATGAATTCTATCCCTGTTTCCACCCATGTGCCCCCGTGTGATTCCAAGGCTCTGTTGTTTGAGATCCCCAGGCCACAAAGAAGTTTGTGATCTATGGCACACCACAACAAAATGTATAATCGGTAGTTACAGCATAATAAAAGGAAGGGACATAAAATAAATTTTACAAATAATAAAGTGTATGCCTTCATTTTATCATCCATTATATGTGGGAAAATATGAAGACATTTGAAAGTAGCAAATAAGTAAACAAAAAAGTAGTCGCTGCCAACTGAGTCTAATTTGTTTTTCGTCTTTCTTTTTCTTTCTTTTTTTTTTTTTGCTTTTTGGGTCACACCCTGCGATGCTCAAGGGTTGCTCCATGCTCTGCACTCAGAAATTCCTCCTGGCAGTGCTCGGGAACCATATGGAATGATGGGGATTAAACCCGGGCCAGCATGGGCCGGTTGGTCGTGGGTGCAAGGCAAATGCCCTACCCGCTGGGCTATCGCTCCAGCTCCTAATTGGTTTTTTTCTGTGATTTTTTAGGTCACAACCAGCGATGCTTAGAGGTTCTTCCTCGCTCTGCACCCTAGAAATTACTCCTGGCAGTGCTCAGTGGACCATATGGGATGTGGGGGTTCAAACCCAGGTCAGCTTTATGCAAGGTAAATGCCCCACTCACTGTGCTATGGCTCTGCCCCCATGCCAACTAAGTCTAGAGCTAAATAACTAAAATAGAGGAATATATAATCATGTCCTTAGGAATCCTGTTTTGATTGAATTTTCAATGCCCTTTTTAAAAAAAAATCAATGAATACCAATAGTTACACACTGAATGGCAAAGAATAGAGGATAAGTCTTTGCAAGGAAAGACACAGACTCAGTAATGAATAAGTCAAATGAGGAAATAAAAAAAGATAATCTTTGAGAGGACTAATAGATAAGAGGAATGAGAAAAAACCTTGCTGAGAATAAGTTAGGAAGTATGAGAGTAACTATTCGTGAAATGTTTTGCTTATCAGGCCTTTCCTGAAAAATTTTACATTTCCAATTAGAAAAGAAAAAAATCTCATTTAAAATTAAGCTCTTAACATTAGCTGTTCAGCTTTTTTTTCTGCGAACGTACAAATTTCTATTTTGTCAGAAGTTCAATAAGTTGATACAAGACATCAGGAAGGATCATTTGAGGTTCAAAACTATCT
Source organism: Cryptotis parvus (assembly GCA_021461705.1). NCBI lineage: Eukaryota > Metazoa > Chordata > Mammalia > Eulipotyphla > Soricidae > Cryptotis > Cryptotis parvus. The sequence goes on from JAJIBD010037053.1 coordinate 8,835, forward strand.
TGATACGGTCCTTGATAAATATCTATTTCATATAGGAAGTTTTCCTTCAAGTTACAGTGTAGAAAGGAGAGTAAAATTAAAAAATGCTTTGTAGGAGTCTTTTATTGCTGTTTCAATTTTCATTGAATATCAATTCCCTTCATTGAATATCACTGTCACTGTCTGTCTTCCCGCTCATCATCGATTTGCTCCAGTGGGCACCAGTAACATCTCCATATGTCTTGTCTCATGCTAGTAGAGCCCAAGAGCATCGGCTTGCTTCAGGAACATAAAGAGCCCCCAAACCATTCCATCAGGTGATGGGAATGAGGTCTATAATTGTTACTGGTATTTGGCATCAAATATGACACGGGTAGCTTGCCAGGCTTATACTTGATAAAATTTATTTTAAATTGGATATTCTTTTTAAAAGAAAACACGCACTATATCTTTAGTAAAAGTCTCAAAATTATATGTTCTACCTCTCCCTCTTTAGGGGAAAAAATCACTCCTTCACTGCCTTTAAGTTCACCAACTGGGATATTATTGCCCTTCTGTACTATTCCTGAGGCCCCTGGTGGGAGTATTATTCACTATGGGAAGAACAGCATAGTGTTAAGGTTACACTGTGAAAATGAAAAGTAGAATTCAAAGAAAAGGATAGAGTGGAATTAATTTTAATTAGCCAATAACAAATGACACATATACACACATATATGTGTATATATATGTATATATGCCTGCATATATGTATATGCATATATGTACATATACATAAATGTATATAATACATTTATACATAAATGTATATAATACACACATGCATACACACCTGTATATATATATATATATATAAATATAAAATGTCATTCTACTCCCATTTTTAATACACCGCTTTGCTTTGTTTACTTGCTTGGCTTTATTTTTCCACAATTTGATACCCTAGAATTGAAAATAATTCACCTGGAGCACAGAAATAGCTCAGTAGCTAACGAGTTTTGCTAGCACGAGGGCACAATTTTGATCCCTGATGCTGCTACCTGTGTGTGCTAAGCATGAACCTGTTAGTCCTGTTGTATGTTATTCCTAGTACAAGTGATTTCTTCACACAAATCCAGCTAAATAAAGCATTCAATCCTTTTTAAACAATTAATGTGTCATTCCAGAGCTAGGAACTTGATCTCCAGGTAGCACATGTGTGAACACTCACTGCAACTCTGTATGTGTGCAAATCTTGTCATTGTCATAAGAACATCAACAGAGGAAAGAGAAGGGTGGAAGTAAAATAAAAATATAAATCATTGATCTGTTATTTTAAGGATAGCAATCCTAAGATTTTTGAACAAATAGTAGCATCATTTTAATAAATGGGGAAATGGAGACAAGATATTTGGGGAAAATAAAACATGAATTACATTAAGCAGTTTAAGCATTTAAATATTTCCAAATAAAATATGCACTTTAATGCTCTGGGGAATAAGGAGATATTTCAAACAAAACCACTTCTCATATCATTTACTTAATACACTTTTATAACTCATTTTTCAGGTACTAGGATTGAACCCAGGACTCATACATGCAAATATTGCACATAGCCAAGAGTCACAATCAAGTAATTAAAATTAAGGAAAATTTTCTGTTTTATGATCTTGCATTAAGGTAATTAAAATATAGGAACTACTTTTAATTACTCTTTGTTTGTGGTTTACAACAGACAGTGCTAAATGGGATGTTT
>JAJIBD010037058.1:0-20665 GCA_021461705.1 Cryptotis parvus
ATTGACTGGCAGATCCATTTTGAGTCCAGCTGTTAGAATGTTCAATGTGAGAACTACCTGAAATCCAATGATATTCCCAGTATTTAAGTGCAGAAATAGACTGGGCAGATTTTATCTGACCTTCACCAGGAAAGGCTTTCCTGTGACCTGACTTTTTCGGGCAATGCCAAGTATGGAGTCATTGAGAAATGGGGGAAAGGTATTTATAAAAGAAAAGAGCGGTAAACAAATACACTGAGCAGATCTGGAATAGTGAAATGTATGTCTCAACTTTGCTGGACCACAATACCTAGATATTTGATCAAATGTTATTCTGGATATTTCTTGTGAGCGTTGGAGCTGGAGAAATAGCTAAGTGGATTGAATCAAAAGTGTGGTATGTGGAGTCTGGGTGCAAGCCCAACATTGCATAGTGCCCCAAGCACTACCCAGAGTGACCCCTGAATCCCAAGATGGGCATACTGCCTGAATTTCCCTCCAGAAAAAAAAATAAAATAGTCCTTTTGAGTAAAAACAAATGATCACCATCGTGGGGACTCCCGACCAATAGTCGACAGCTTGAGCAGAACAAGAAGCTGACCTCTAAGGCAGAACTAATTCTCCAGCAGCCCGTTCAGACTTCATCTGCAGCGTCTGCTCTTCCGAGTTGTTCAGCAGCTGCCGCTTTGAACTCAAGCTGCTGATCTTTCCTGAGTCTCTGGCCTCCCTGGCCTTCCCCATCAAAAGAAAGTTTGAACTCATCAAACTTCTACAATCATATAAGTCAGTTCTGTTTAAGGAAAAAACATCTTTCTATATATTTGTATTCAGATTAATTGTGTTTCTCTGTAGATTTCGAGCAATACTGCAGAGGAGATATTAGTAATAGGAAAAGGGCTGTGAGCAAATTTGCCACCAAGTACAAGCCCATTGAGATTCCGTGAGCAACCTTGGAGCAGGACTGTGTTGGCTAATGGAGGGTTTGCAGGGGTCCAAAGCAAGAGAATGTTAGGTGCCAGGGTCACACCTGGAGAAGCCCAAATGGGCGTAATGCTGGGGGTTGAACCTGGGTGAGGTGTGAGCTAGACACGCACCTTAACTGCCTTGTTATCTCTTCGTCCATCCATTTCTATTCCAATAATCCAGATTATTCTGCCATCCCACATCTCCTTCCTCATCAGCCCTATTGATTATCCTTTTTTTGTGCTTTATTTGTTTTTGAACACCTCTGCCTTTGCTTTGGGCTTACTCCCATATCTGTGTTCAAGGATCACTCCTGGTGGGCTCATGGTACCAGATGTGGTACCAAGGATTGAACCCATGTTGGCTGTGTGTAAAAAGTGCCTTACCCGCTACACTCCAGTCCCCCACATGATTATCTTTAATCACCAAGTCATTTTTTGGGATCCAGGTCCAGTCTTCCTTCTGAAATCTGGAATGTCCTAGGGGGTTAGATTCAGGGACTTCTTTCCATCATCCTCTTTGGATGAAGATGTTGCCACTCACCTTGAACACAACAGTTTGCCATCACCAGAGAAAGACGGTGACCTTTTGTCCTGGCCTTATGTGTATATTTCACCACAAGCTTCTTCCTAAACAGTTGGGACTTGTGTGGATGGAAGCTTCCGCAGTGACGGTGAAAAGGAAGTGGGGAAATATGCACAGGAAGCGGCTGTGGGACTCACTATGTAGTTCAAGGACTAGTGTCCTCTCTGTTGTAGATTTTATTGGGTGTCAGTAATGGCATTACTCGTGTGAAGCTGTGCTTTTCTCTGTTCTTCTTTGTTTTTACAGGAAATTTTAGTTTATCTTTTTTAGTATTGAGCTAAATTTGTATATTTTTAATCATCCACTATTGAATGAACTTTGATTAGAACGTACTGGGTTTATCATTAAGTTGGGCTTTGCCTCTAGTTCCCTTTTAGGGAACTAGAGCCTTTCCCTCTAGTTCTGGGTTGCAGAAGGCTATCTGCAACTCAGAACTAGAGAGGAAAAAATAGATGGGACAGCCCAGGGAAATGACTGGATTCTGTTTCCTAGCCTCAAGGGCCCTGCGAATCCCTCTGAGTGAGATTTGCTCCTTTAAATTGGCGCTTGTCTATAGTTTAAAGAGACCTGAGAGAAGCTCTTTCTTACTATCTAAGGTCTGGCATCAGAAAGAGGCAAGTTTTATCTTGGGGAACAGGCCGTTTATCCAGGGAAGATAGCAGCTGTGAGAAAAATTCGCCACTATCGGTCCTGTTGACTTATGTTTCAATGGAGAACAATTTCAACATGGAGTTGCATTTCCCTCGGTTGCTGATGCAATAAAATGGCTGTAAGCTGCAAAAAACTCTTTCAATATGGCATGTATTAAACCTTTCAGAGGTAATGCTTTGATTTTTAATTTTACGCTCTTGGCAGGCAATCAGGGTCTTTAATAGTATGGAGGCCAGAGGGAGAATGTTTCAAAACAGTGAGGATCTTATCATGGTGTGCAATTAATGAATAATTATTAAAACCAGAAATAGCTGGAAGAGAAGGCAAGAGGTGGTGGAGCAATTCTCTGGTTTGGGGCCCTGTAATGAAACCTCTAGAGAGGAAATATATGATCTACAGCTTCATGCAATTAAACCTCTACCTTTCCCTACAGGAACATCAGCCATTTTAAGGGGGCGAACGCCCATTGTCAAAAAAATAACAAGCAAAAGCCTTTTGCTGACAGTGTTCACTTTATCAGTTTGATTTTTTCAACCTTTGAGTTGTTATTACACTTTAAATAATGATAGCATCAGCAACCATCTCTTCCTTAAAACCAATTTCTGAGGGAGGAGGCCACAAATGTGGGGCCTGTTGGAGGTCAATGTTCCACCAGCTAAATTGGGGAACAGATTTGCTCTGTTATCTATACAAAACCCAGTGGTCAAAAGGAGACCCCCCTGCTCATCTCGTCTGAACACACAGCCTTTGGCATTTTCAGGTCCAATTTGGTCCACTCCTTGCTGTCAGGATCTTTCCTCTGTCGGTCTCATTCCTGCTGTCCCTTTTTGGACTCTGCTCTGGAAAGCCCTGCCATTTGCCAGGTAACTCTTTACAGTTCAAATGCGAGCCTGCTGAGTAACCGAGTCTCTGGCTGGCATCCGGGCATGCTGACGACTGCTAAGCAGGCACAGACTGCAGAAAACCCACCTGGCACACAAACAGCTTGACCAGAGACAACACATTTAGATTTTCCTCAGCCACTTAGTTTCCTTGAGCCTCCTGGGCAGCAGAGCATCTGGGGTTAGCTCCTGTTCAAGCAACCACAAGCCCCGTCACTGCAAACATGAGATGGTGTAGCAGCAAGCAGTGGAATCCATGAGCGTCTGAAGTGGTATGTCCTGGCACATCTGGAGCAGCGCCAGGCGGGCTTGACTGAGGATGCTCCCAGCATGATGGGTTCAAAGAGGCCTTGGAAACAGAGAGAGCATCATGGCCTTCAAAACAGAGAGAGCGGTAAAGAGACAAGTCAGGCAAGGGGAGCATTGTAGAGAAAGGAAGTTATCTTCTGGTATGTCACACAGCACAAAGTATCAGGAAGTTTCAGATGGAATCCTTTTGTGGAAAAGTATATGGCAACAGATCATGGGCTTAGGAGCATAGGCAGCGGGGCCCCTGGAGAGAGGCCTGATGTGCTGAACTTGTCTTGATGACAGGAATAGTGTGGAAGGATACGATGGCTTCAGGTCTCCTGTCAGCTGTGTCCTACTGCTACTTTGTCAGCCATAGACTCCCCCTGGTCAGAGCACCGAGTTTCTGGAGTCTTTATTACTTCATTGAGCACTCACCATGTCCCAGGTTATCGTGCTAAGTTTTTTGTTAGGTCACAAAAAGACTTATGGGGGCCAGAGTGATAGCCCAGTGGGCAGAGCGTTTGCCTTGCACGCAGCCGGCCTCTGGCGGCCCGGGTTCGATCCCGGCATCCCATATGGTCCCCTGAGCAGCGCCAGCAGTAATTCCTGAGTGCAGAGCCAGGGTAACCCCCCGAGTGTCACTGGGTGTGACCCAAAAAAAAAAAAAAAAAAAAAAAAAAAAAGACTTACGGATGTTACGGATGGATGGTGTGAGCCCAATTGTTACAAATGGTAAAACCAACTCAAGTGAAGTTGCTTACCTAAAATAATACAGTTTGGAACCAAGGGTGCAATTGGATTTTGAACTGGTTCTGCACATATGATAACCTCTAACTGTATATATTGCAAGCCACAATGTGTAAAAGAAGGAGGAGAGAGGGAGAGGGGGAGGGGAGGGAGAGAGAGGGATGGGGGAGAGGGGGAAAGGGGGGGAGAGGGAGAGAGGGGAGATGAAAATTGCCTGCCATAGACACAGACTGGGGAGGGGAGGAAATCAGGGGACATTGGTGTTGGGAAATGGGCACTGGTGGAGGGATGGGTGCTGGAACACTGTATGACTGAAAACCAAATATGAACACTTTTGTAACTGTATACCTCACAGTGGTATAATAAAAAAGTTAAAAAAAATAAAAACAATGTTCCAGAAGGCTGCTGGGGCAGACATACAGCCTCCCTCCAGCAGGGGAGCTTCTGGCGCACTCAGTGCCCCTCAGCTCCTGGTTGCTGGGGTGAACGGAATTAGCGGTGGTCTTCATGGGCTTTGCTCGGTCCTTATTGCTACTCTCTCTTCTCTTTCTATCATGAACACACTCCTCAAAATAATGCTAGCGGGTTCCAATTCTCCCAGCCTACAGTCCTGATGGGAGCAGGAAGGTCACACCGTTCAGCCTGTTATGAGGCATTGAATCATTTGAGTCCCTGTTCTACAGCACCTTTCCAGAGACCCTTCTGCCTGTCCTAGCCAGACTGACACTCCAGTCTTGGCATTTAGTGCAATGCCTGTTTTTAACTCTGTGTTGCCTGTCTGCCCCCATTCAATCCTCATCTCAAAATGACCTGACTGCTCATATTTTAAAGACTTCTTTTAACTGTTCATTACCTGCAAAGTTTTCCCTGATGTTGCCATCTTGCTTCAGTGACCTGTTGTTTCATTCACATGGTAAGGGTCCGGTTACCTGCCTCCCGCCTTCACTGGATTACTGAATGAACACGCTACTCACCTCCTTTTGCTGAGAGACCCTCTGTGGGGTTCACACGATGACCTTTGGTTCTTTTCTTTGACCCATATGATTCTTTCTTATGGTCCTTATTTGATGTTCTGCAGGCACCGGACCAGAATGGTCTTGTTCTCAATACGACTGTGTCAAGCCACCCAAGGTTGAGACATCGTCATCACTCAGGGACATTCTGTATCCTTCTGTACCCATTAAGATTAGGTGCTATAACAAACAACTCCAATGTGTTCTGTATGATGGCTCGATAGAAATTTGTTTCCCTCATCTAAGATCCAGAGTTGGTGTTTCTGATTATCATGTACTTACATGTGATGATCCAGAAACTCATGCTATTCCATCTTGGGCTTCTGCTGTAATCAGTCTGTGACTCCCACTGTTGCTGAGCTAGTCTGAGTTAGGACGGAGGAAGAGAAAGAGTATGGCCTAACTATAGGGATGGGAAACCCCAGGGCCAGGAGCAAAAGAACTGCAGTTACTTTTACCCTTTAGTCTTATCTGTATCATACAGCCACACGTGATCTCTAGGGTCACTAAGGAATATAACTTCTGAGTGATGAATTGGCTGATCTCAGGGACACTGTATATTTCACCATGGCACAGTCTTGAAAGATACTTGGAGCATCCTGCTTTCTAAATTTCAAATATGGACAATATGTCCTTTCTTTTTTCTTTTTCTTTTTTTTTTTTTGGGTCACACTCAGCTATGCTCAGGGGTTACTCCTGGTTCTTTGCTCAGGAATTACTCCTGGCGGTGCTCAGGGGACCATATGGAATGCTGGGGATCGAACCCAGGTCAGCCCGCTGCAAGGCAAACACCCTACCCACTGGACTATCGCTCTGGCCCCAATATTTCCTTTCTTAACTGCTCGTGGAAAAACATGATACAGGAATACCCTTCACTTGTTCTACCTGTGGCTATATTTCTGTTTTATAACTTTCCTCACAACTTAAGGGGCTGCCAAAAGATTGGTTCTGGATTTATTACCTTTTTACTTGACTCCCCAAGATCCCCATCCATGCCAAGTGGTGACACCCATGGGCAAGTCAGCAATCTGAGAGCAACTCAGGCAAAGCACTATTTCCCACTGCTCTCTCCTTCGCAGTGCTCTCCCTTCGCAGAGTCCATCCCTTGATTAGTTTATTTCAAGTGACAGAACCAGAGCAGTTTACGTGAGAAATCAGTAAACCTCGCAACACTGGCGAGAGACACAGTCATTTGCATATCTCAATTTGGCTTAATTAAGCTTCTTCCTCCATCTCTTGTCCTTGAAATGACCAATTTACTTCTTAAAAAAATTGTTCTGATGAAGGCATAAAGACCTAAGATACTGATTTGTAAAATGGCAACTTCCCATATGACATGGCTCAAAGCATCTCTCCAAGAAACTATTTGATAATGACACTTTGTCTTTTTAATGCACAGAATTCCTGTGTCTTCCACATGCAGGACCCAAATTATACAGTATCAATTATTGAAATTAACTTGCATTTGTTCTGAAGTAATTTTCTTCCATGGGCCTCTACAAGTAGTAAGCATCTTATATTTCCCTTCCTCAAGGGCTATTAGTGAAGTGTTTAATTTGAGGCATTAGCCTTTATCATGCTGAATCAATTGAATGCCTCTCTGACCAAAACAGAACGTCTCATCTACACACATATTGGAGAATTAAAAGCCTAAAGCAAGCACATCATGAGTTCAGTGTGCGTTTCTCTTTGGCCCAAAGCTTATGCTGTTCATGGATGCTCCACTATCTTTCTCCTTCCATCCGTTGTTGCAGTGCCTCGCTGACTTTCTTAAATCACCACATTAAGATCAGCCAGATAATTTTTTGCTCCAAGAAGCAAGACCAAACATCCTTATCACCTTCCTCAGCTTCCCTGCCTTCCTCGGAGTTACATTAATATTTGCTTTCCATCTCGGAAATATCCCCTGGACTCAGGCTGCTCTTTCCATCCTGGTTTCCTCTCCTTTGACATCTCTTTCGTGGCTGGTTTTATCCTAGGCTAGTTTTCTATCTGAAAGACATGAGAAGGATATTTTTAATTTTCTGACCTTAGTGAAAAAGCCAGGAGTAACCCCTCAGCATTGCTGGGAGTGACCCAAAAGAAAAAAAAGTAGTGCAGGGGCCGGGCCCAGCAGGGGAGGGAGTTTGCCTTGCATGCAGTCAACCCAGATTCCATCTCTGGCATCCCATGTGGTCCTTTGAGCACTGCCAGGAGTAACTCCTGAGTGCAGAGCTAGGAGTAAGCCCTGAGCATTGCCAGGTGTGACCCAAAAAGGAAAATAAATAAATAAATAAATAAATAAATAAATAAAAAGTAGTGCATTCCAGAAGTCAGCTGAGATGTTTTCTTGTTCAGCTACTTTGAATATTGTTTTGCTTTTAGTTTTTCTGTTCCTAAGAAAAAAATCTTGCTGTGCTCAGGGGTTACTTACTCTTGACTCTGCACTCATGAATTACTCCTGGTGGTGCTCAGGGAACCATATGGATGCCAGGAATCGAACCCAGGTCAGCCACTTGCAAAGCAAATGCCCACCACCTCCCCTTACTATTGCTCCAGCTCCTAAATTAGAGGCTTTTTTTTTTTTTGATGGCACATGGCAATGCTCAGGGGTTACTCCTGGCTCTGCACTCAGGAATTGCTCCTGGCGGTGCTCGGGGGACCATATGGGACACCGGGGATCAAACCGGGGTTGGCAGCATTCAAAGAAAACATCCTACCGCTGTGCTACCACTCTGGCCCCAAGAGGCATTTATAAATCACAGAAATAGTTTCCTAGGTTTACATGCATTTATCAGCTTATCCTTCTCTCTTGTTACTTTTCTCTTTATTTTTATTAAAACATCGTGATTTTTAATTAAAAATTAATTGTCACGGCAGAGCCTGGCAAGCTACCTGTGTCGTATTTAATATGCTAAATACCAGTAACAATTTTAGACCTCATCCCCATGACCTGATGGAATGGTTTGAGGCTCTTTATGTTCCTGGAGCAAGCAGGTGCTCTTGGGCTCTACTAGCATGAGACAGGACATATGGAGATGTTACTGGTGCCCACTCGAGCAAATCGATGATGAACGGGAAGACAGTGACAGTGATATATTTGAGACCTATTTTAATCAGCTCCTAAAAAGAAACTTGGTTTTATTCAGACCATGAAATATTCTCTTAGTCTCTCTTACAAAGGCTAAAGTTTTTTTTACCTTACATCTTTAATCTTTTTAAAATTGACTTTACAAACAAGCTCGTCATTCTTGCACAAACACTTGTCTATACGGACCATATACGACAGTATTAGAGTGGGTAGCCTTACATCATGAGAACTAAAAAGGCAAAAGGACGAAGAGAATAAATTATTCATAGACTACATAAATGTACACAAAATATGCAAATGCACTTGAAGAGAAATATGAAAATTAAGAATTTCACAGTTCCGACAAGGTCAATTCATAAATGAATTGGTTTAATATTAAAAAAACAGAAGATTTAATTTGCTATTTAGAGATCCAGTTGATCGAACACTTAGTGTTAAAAAGTCTTTATTATTATAGCCGGGTGACTATAAATATATATTTTTTTGGTCAGTCTGCCTATTTTTATGCTATTATCACAGCTTTGTATAGAACTTTATTATAGTGAACATGATAAATCATGTGGGATAAATTTTTATCTTTGCTCCTCTTCAAGATTCCTTGGCTATTCTCGGTCCTTTGTATTTTTGTATAGGTTTTATATGTGCAATGACTAGCTATAAAATATTTACTAGAATTTTAATTAGTTAAAGTTAATTGGGAGAGAATTTCTAGCCTTATAATACTTAATTTTGCATCTAAAAACATGGTAAGACCTTTTATCTAGGATTCTTCAATTTCATTAATGATTTATACTTTCAAAGTATAGGTCTGATTGGTAATTTATAGATTTATTCTCATATATGAATTTTGTAAAGCTAAAGCAAATCTTCTCACTTATGAATTGACCTTGTATCTAGGAACTTTGTGAAATTCTTAATTTTCATGTTTCTCTTCAAATGCATGTTTCTCTTCAAATGCATCTGTGTACATTTATGAAGTCTATGAATAGTTATTCCTTTTCAGCCCTTGACCTTATTTCTCATGATGTAAGACTACACACTCTATTACTGTCGATATGGTCTATATAGGCAAGTGCTTGTGTAAGAATGAATAGCTTGTTTCTAAAGGACTTTTTTTCTGTAAATCACCCATATTATGCAAGATTTTATTTTTACAGCTATATTCCCCTCAATGTTTTTATTGAGCAACTATAATTTCCAAAACTTTTAATGATTATATAATATTTATTTTCCATGTAGAAAATCTTCCCTGCCTCTACTTTTTTTTAGGTAAAACTCATACACCTACAGGTTTCAGCTTAGACTCTTCCTTCACTTTCATGACATCTCTTACACAACTTCTCTGAGACTGGATGGAGGGAATAGAATTGCCCACTCTGAGGGCAATTAAACACAATCCTTAGGCTGAGATTATGTATTTCTGAGTTTAAGTCCCTTGCCACTTGTGTTCCCGTTGTTCATCAATTTGCTCAAGCGGGGAACCAGTAATGTCTCCATTCATTGGGAATGAGGTCCATTATTGTTACTGATTTTGGCATATCGAATACACCACGGGTAGCTTGCCAGGCTCTGCCATGGCTCTGGGTTCATCCCAGGGGCCCAGTCTTTCTATTATAAGCTCTCCAAGGCAACCACTCTGTTGCTCGTTGCATACTTTGAGAGAATCTGATGAACTTTGGGTAACTGTCATTTTTTTTTTTCCTCACCCTAGATACTAGCCTAAGACCCAAGACCACTTGGCTTTCTTCCTTCCCACATAAAGCTGATTTCCATATTAGAAACCCTCCCTGGTGTAGCTCTTTCCTTCCCATTTGTACCTCTCTCCCTGGCCCTCTCCCCATCACCCACACCACCACCGCCCGTGATCTTATTACTATTTTGAAACATGAGAGGCATGTTCTTGTTCTTAGGCATCATAGATTTAATCACATCAGCAGGGATCCAGTAAAGACTTGGAAGAACCTATTTTTTTATTACCTCTCATCAGGGCTGCAATAACTCAGCTTGACTGTGAACTTACATCTCAGAGGCTAGCATGTGAAAACAGAATGACACTCCATGGGGCATTTCTCTAGAATCTTCCTTCAGCAGCTCCGTGGCTCTTTCCTTACCTCAGCCTCACCTGGAGCTGTGCCCCTTCCTTTGGTGTTCTCCCAACAGCCTGTCTGTCCAGAAGGTGACACTGCACATTGTCTTCCATCAGAAAACTCAGTTCCACCCTGCTGGGGCGGGCCAGGCAGCCTGGTGGAGTTGGCTTTATTGAAAGCAGACATTCAAACAGAGGGACTGAAAGCTTTCAGGGAGGTCGATGGTGCCCATTAACCAGGACACGGTGGGATGTGGGCCTTGTAAAAGCAAAGCTAACCCTAGGCCTGGTTAGCCACCAACTGTTACCAGTCTTACAAATCCCCCCCCCGCCTCCCCTATCCAGCCAGAGGAGAGCTGTTACTTGCTACTCCTTGAAGAAGCAGCTAAAATAAATGTCTCTTAATTTGTTTGTTAGAATTTCACTCAGGAGCCACTGCTTTGATTTAGATAAGGACTGAATCTACAAGTTAGGGGCGAGTGCTGGAAAAATGACAGTGATCCTCAATGCCAGGATTGCCTGGCCTCTGGATATCTGGAGAGCGAGAGACTCCTTAGATTTTGTATCCCAGTCTTGGTTTTGCCTCTAATGCTTTCATCAGGTGAACTTTCAGCACAGAGCTAGTCATCATGGTGATAGGAACTGTTGAGACACCCTCAGTCTCCTTCCCACTAACAGGCCTCCTCTATATCTTTCTGCTGAACTTTTTTTCAGTCCAGAAATGCCCCCACCCCTTTCCCAGATGAGAGTCACCATTTCTTGAGAGTTTGGTACATGATGGCTTCTGAGTTAAGTTTGTCATGGCTAGTAGCTCTTATTCTCCCATAGTCCAATATTGCTTCTGTACTCTGAGTGCTTACCCGGGGGAGGGTCTCTCCCATGGCACAGAGAAAAGCCACTGCTTCTCTGAGACAGCAGCCTGAGCGTAGGGGAAGACCAGGGGAGGAAGAATGCCTAGCGTCCTAGGAAAGTTGTGGAGAAAGGAGATTCTGGAAGCAATGCAAAGGAAGGCATGAAAGGGCCCACTCTCTGGTTTGACTTGTTCATGGTGGGTTAAAGAATGACTCTGGCTCTAAACATGGGCCAGAGAAGATGGTTCAGAGTCCAGCTGCGCCTCCAGGGATTCCTTTGATTTTCCATCTGTCCGCCCGACCTGCTTGTTTGCACAGCAGCACTGCCCTCAATGGTGCTGGCTGAGCTCTGATATTGCTAGCATGAGTCTGGACCAGAGAGCCAGCAGTGTCTTTGCCTTGTTTAATGACATGTCAGTCCGTGTTCACTCTGTACCTCACTCATATTCTCTACTCCTGGACATACTTTTCTGCCTTTTCAACTAGCAAAATCCTCAAGCCCTTTGCAAGAATCAAAGAAGCTCTTGTGCTTTTCATGTCCTCCCAGGTCTTCCGCAGAATGAAGTGGTTCTCTCTGACTCTGGTCCTTTGAAGACAGGTCAGTTTCTTCTGATCTAGAATGTTCTCCTCAGGGCAGAGACTGAACTTGCTTCAATGCCTCTCCGGTATGTCACTTTGCCCCATGCAAAAATTTGGGATTTCTTACCACATTCCTGAGAATGTCCTGTTCTCCCCCATTAACTTGTTTTAAAGAATCAAAAGCACATAAAATTAGAATTGGAATCTTCCGGTGTCCACTGTCAGGTTTGACGGCCCTTCTTACGAAGGTGTTGCTGGAGATACAAGTATAGGGACTAAAACAGCCATAGATACAATTGCTTTTTTTCTCTCTCTCGTTCTCTCTTCACTCTCTCTCCTCTCTCTCCCCCTATGTAATAGTGGAAGGTAGCCTAGGGTCCATTCTCCACACAGAAATGTCTCATTTGTTTGATAGCTATGTGTAGATTTACCATAATTATTACATATTACATATCTTTCTTTTTTTTTAATTTTTTATTATACCACCGTGAAACATACAATTACAAAGGTGTTCATAATTGGTTCTTGGTAATACATTATACCAGCACCCATCCCTCCACCAGTGCCCCATTTCCACTACCAATGTACCCCACCCTCCCGCCCACCCCCCCATGCTGCCTTAATAGCAGGTACCCCAGTTTCCTCTCTTTCTCTCTATATCTCTCTCTGTCTATGCATCTCTCTCCCTCTTATTTTACACATTGTGGCTAGCCTTGCAGATATTTAGAGTTTATAACTTAAGTCTCTTTGTGTATATTCAATGGTGAGTTTTAATCTGCCATTACCATTTCCCCACATTTAGTAAAACACTGGTATCTATTTATGTCGTATTAATGAATGCAGTCATTCTATATCTGTCCTTTTCCTTCTGACTAATTTCACTCAGCATGATAGTCTCCATGTCCATCCATTTGCAGGTAAATTTCATAATTTCATCTTTTCTGACAGCTGCATAGTATTCCATAGTGTAGATGAACCACAGTTTCTTTAGCCAGTCCTCTGTTCTCGGGCATTTAGGTTGTTTCCAGATTCTAGCTATAGTGAATAGCGCAGAGATGAATAAAGAAGTACAGATAGTGTTTCTGCTATGTGTTTTTCGGTCTCTCGGGTATATTCCCAGGAGTGCTATTGCTGGATCAAATGGGAGCTCAATATCTAGTTTTCGGAGGAATGCCCATATTGTTTTCCAAAAGGGCTGGACCAGTCAGCACTCCCACCAACAGTGGATGAGAGTCCCTTTTTCCCCACATCCACGCCAGCACCGGTTGTTCTTGCTGTTTTGGATGTGTGCCAGTCTCTGTGGGGTGAGATGGTACCTCATTGTAGTTTTGATTTGCATCTCCCTGATGATTAAAGATGAAGAACACTTTTTCATATGCCTTTTGGCCATTCAATTTCTTCTTTTTTGGAAGCTTCTGTTCATTTCTTCTCCCCCATTTTTTGATGGGGTTGGCTGTTTTTTTCTTGTGGAGTGCTACCAGTGCCTGATATATCCTGGATATTAACCCCTTGTCAGATGGGTATTGGGTGAATATCCTTTCCCACTCTGTGGATTGTCTTTGTATCTTGGTCACCGTTTCTTTTGAGGTGCAGAAGCTTTTTAGTTTTATATAATCCCATTTGTTTATCTTTGCCTCCATTTGCTTGGTCAGTGGTGTGTCGTCTTTAAAGATACTTTTGGTTTCGATGTCGTAGAGCGTTTCTCCTATGTTTTCTTCGATGTACCTTATAGATTCATGTCTGATGTTGAGATCTAGAATCCATTTTGATCTGACTTATGTGCATGGCGTTAGAAGGTCTAAGTTCATTTTTTTACATGTAGCTGCCCAGTTTTCCCAGCACCATTTGTTGAAGAGGCTTTCTTTGCTCCACTTAATAGTTTTTGCTCCTTTATTGAAGATTAAGTGGTTGTATATTTGAGAATGTGTTTCAGGATACTCAATTCTATTCCATAGGTCTACAGGTCTGTCTCTATACCAATACCACACTGTCTTAATTACAACTGCTCTGTAGTAGAGCTTGAGGTTGGGGAAAGTGATACCTCCCATCTTATTTTTCCCAAGGATTGCTTTAGCTATTCGTGGAGTTTTATTATTCCATACAAATTTCAGGAGTGTTTGTTCAATTTCTTTGAAGAACATCATGGGTATCTTTATAGGGACCACATTGAATCTGTATAAAGTTCTAGGGAGTATTATCATTTTGATAATGTTAATCCTTCCAATCCATGAGCAGGGAATGTGTCTCCATTTCCTCAGGTCTTCTTTTATTTCCTGAAGTAACGTTTTGTAGTTTTCTTTGTAGAGATCCTTTACATTCTTTGTCAAACTGATTCCTAGGTATTTGATTTTCTGTGGTGCAATTGTGAATGGGATAGTTTCTTTAATGTCCCTTTCTTCTCTTTTCGCTGTTTGCATATAGGAAAGGCATTGACTTTTTGGTATTGATTTTGTACCCTGCTACTCTGCTATAGGAATGTATTATTTCTAAGAGCCTCTTGGTAGAGAGTTTCGGGTTTTCCAGGTATAATATCATGTCATCTGCAAATAGTTTTGAACTTCGCATATCTTTCCTTGATAGATATTTGGGTTGTCTTTTTTTTCTGGAAAACTTCTAAATATTTGCAATCTGAGTAGGTTTTTAATGGCTTCAAGTCTTAGAGACAGAGTTCCTGGGGCAAAGAGTTTGTTGGACTTTGGAGGATCATATACAGTTGCCTCCTTCCCTCCCTCACTCCCTTTCCCTTGTCTTCCTCCCTGCCCCCGTTTTGGTTTTGGGTCCTATCCAGCAGTGCTCTGGGCTTACTTTTTGGGGCAGAGCTCAGGGATCACTCTCAGCAGGGCGGGGGCTGGGGAGGACCATGTGGGATTGTGGGGGGGGGGGGGAGAATCAAACCAAGGTTGACAGTTGGGAGGCAAGTGCCCTACCTGCTATACTGTCTCTCTGGCCCCAGGGTTTTTTTCTCTTATAAAGAGCAAATGGGGTTGTGTGTCAGGATACTCAATTCTATTCCATAGGTCCACAGGTTTGATAAAGGTGCAATGAGTCTAAAATGGAGTAAGGAAAGCCTCTTCAACAAGTGGTGTTGGGAAAATTGGGCAGCGACATGTAAAAAAATGAATTTGGACCTGTGTCTAACACCATGCACAAAAATCAGATCAAAATGGATTAAAGATCTCAATATCAGACTTGAATCCATAAAGTACATTGAAGAAAATATAGGAAAAACCCTCCACGACATTGAAGCTAAAGGCATCCTCAAAGGTGAAACATCACTAACAAAGCAACTAGAAGAGAAAGATAAACATATGGGACTACATGAAACTAAAAAAGCTTCTGCACCTCAAAAAGAAACAGTGACTAAGATACAAAAGCAGTCCACAGAATAGAATATTCACCCAATACCCATCTGATAAGGGGTTAATATCCAGGATATATCAGGCACTGGTAGAACTTTACAAGAAGAAAACAAACAACCCCATAAAAAATGGGGAGAAGAAATGAACAGAAACTTCAGCAAGGAAGAAATTCGAATGGCCAAAAAACATATGAAAAATGCTCATCATCACTAATCATCAGAGAGATGCAAATCAAAACAACAATGAGATACCACTTTACACCACAGAGACTGGCACATATTCAAAGAGCAAGAACAACAAGTGCTGGCGTGGATGTGGGGGAAAAGGGACACTCATCCATTGTTGGTGGGAATGCCGGCTGGTACAGCCTTTCTGGAAAACAATATGGACTTTCCTCCAAAGACTAGAAATTGAACTCCCATTTGACCCAGCCATACCACTCCTGGGAATCTACTCTGGGAAACCAAAAATACACAGCGGAAACACCATCCCTACTTTTATGTTCATAGCAGCATTATTCACAATAGCCAGAATCTGGAAGCAACCAGAGTGCCCGAAAATCGATGACTGGATAAAGAAGCTTTGGTACATCTACACAATGGAATACTATGCAGCTGTTAGGAAAAATGAAGTCATAAAATTTGCCTATAAATGGATGGACATGGAGAAGATTATGTTGGCGAAATTAGCCAGAAGGAGAGAGACAGATACAGAATGACTGCATTTATTTGCATGGCATAAATATATATGTACATATTATGATACCAATATCCAAGGTCAAGTGAAACATATATCAGGAGGTCTTGTCAAAAGTGGAAATTATCACAAACGTGTGGGGAGTCAGAGATTAGGTAAGGCAGAAAATGGAACAGTGTGCTAATAATTGTCGAGGGTACTAATGCCAACCTAGAATTGAGCATTAAATAGAGGCAAAAGGATACACATGCCAACCTCTTAATGTATGTTCTGTAATCCATAGTCTGGAAGGGAAGGAAAAGAGAAAGAGAGAGAGAGGGAAAGAAATAAAGAACCTGCCATGGAGGGGCTGGGGAAGGGGAGGGAACCGGGGACGTTGGTGGTAGGAGATGGGCACTGGTGGAGGGACGGGTGCTAGAACACTGTATGACCAAAACCCAAATATGAACTTTTTAATTGTATATCTTTTTTATTTGTATATCTCACGGTGGTATAATAAAATACATAATAATAATAATAATATGCTTACATTAAAAAAAAGAAGTAAATTTTTTTTACCATTGTGCTCATGAATTTTATTTTGTTTTTTTTTTTACAATAAAATAAATTTATATTAATAGAATATGCATACCAATCACAGAAGAACAAATGCAGTCAAAATAAAATAAGTACATTTGCCTGTGTGAATAAGTATTTTTCTCGTTTTCTTCACATTTGCACCACCTCCTAACCAACTGGGCTGACTGACCAGTGTTTCGTTTTTCTTCACGTATGTATATATTTTTTCTATTTTTTATCTAACTTTTTTTTTAATTTTTTATTTTTACAATTACAAAGATTTACAATTAAAAAAGTTCATATTTGTGTTTTGGTCATACAGTGTTCCAGCACCCATCCCGCCACAAAGCCCATCTCCCACCACCAACGTCCCTGTTCCCTCCCCCCCTCCCCAGCTCTCCTCCATGGCAGGTTCTTTATTTCTTTCCCTTTCTCTCTCTTTCTCTTTTCCTTCCCTTCCAGATTATGGATTACAGAACATACATTAAAGGGTTGTCATGTGTATCGTAAATTTTAATCCAAACCTTGACCTGAATCATTTCAAATATTTACTTTCTCTAATCCTATATTTGAACTGCTATCCGGCTAGAGAAACATCCATAAAGGGTCTTTGGTGTCATTATCAATGATAGATATATACAAAATGTTAGAGGGTCCAAGCCTGACAGAGGGAGGGCAACTTGAATACCTTCCCTCGTGTTGTTACTGAAATCCAAAAAAAAAAAAATAAATAGCAAATGGGGATATCTCTCCCAGATTGTGTAGGTGAACCTCAATAATACTGAATATTACCTGTCTTTAAAGCATGCCCTTGTTGAAGGCAAAATGTGACTTAATTGCTCTTTTTCTTATATTTCAATATATGGTAAAGGTGATTATTGTCTATATCTATCTATTTCCACATTATAGTTTCCCAAAAAGGTAGTCATCTACCATATGCATATGAAATATTTTATGCAGTTTGTTTTTTATCTGTTGTTTGGTTATTATTATTTTAATAAGTTTTTTAATACTTTTAGATTTTTAATTTTGACCAATAGAGCATAAGCTTTGGCCTTTGTTCTGAGTTTAAACTCCACATATGTTCTCGCTCTGTTATACAAGCTCACATTTTGCCCTGTGGGTTTGCAGAAATCTCCACCCCTCTGAGTTTTATGTGTGGCGGAGGAGAAAAGCTGGAAATAGTGAGACAGTAGCAGAGAGTAGACACTGACACATGTGGATGAAAGCAGCAGAGAACCACCCAAAGAACCACAAACCCAGAGGTTCTCTGGCCATTCCCTCTTATGGCTCCCGTTGTGATTCTTCTCTAAGACTAGATCTGTGGATTCTCCCTCAAGCCTGTCCTATTCCCCTCAGAGAGAATTCAGGTAAAACGATTCTGGCTTCTTCCTCTCTGACTAACAGGGGAGGTGGGAAAGCAAAGCTGTTCTCTGAGTTAAAAATGTCTGATCCACTAGCCTGACCATCTGGAGCCCGACAAAGGTCGCCCCAGTATCCTTTCACTTACATCTCTGCAACTTACTGAACCTCATCATTTTAGTTTTACATCAATTTGTAGATTTGCATTTAGTTTTCAAGTTGTTCATTCTCTGTTTCATTCAGACTAGTAATTTCAGGGGGCTGTGTTATAATTTCAAGATGCTGCTTTAGAAGCATTACAAGACATTAAAGTACATTTAGCCTTGAATTGTCACTTATGATTATTGCAGGAAATTAGAGCTTTCTGGATCATAAATGTGACAATAGATTGAGAACACAGCTTCTATTATGAGTAAATGGGGACAAGGAGTAAAGAAGTGTCAAGCCATAGCCAGGGCTTACGTGGGCACCAGAAATATTTAGGGACGTCAAGGCTGCCTCTGCAGGTTGAGGGAGGTGAACTGGGATGGAGCGCTCAGAAGGGGATGTTCTGGGCCCTGAATGAACCCAGAGCTCACTCCCCCACATGACGACCCTCCTGCGCATGGTGTGGAAGTGCAGACACAGGGAGGCCATAAGTGTTTTCTCATCAAATCCAAGCTCTCTCCCCATCCTCCTCTACCCTGACTTATGTCTTTGGCATCGCTCTCCCCACCTCACCTAGCTTTAAGGATCAGCTCACTGAAGCTAGAGGCCAGCCCAAGGCCATGGCGGTCTTCAGGGACCTCTGGACGGTGAGAGGAGGCCCAGCTCATAGAGACCAATGGTCCAGTTTTGCCTCTATAATAGGCCAACTTTGTCCTCCTGGCTACTTGATTTTCCTTTAAGACAAGGATAGGCTCTGCTAACACTGGGCTGTGGTTTCCTAAAGTAAAATAAATTCCTCTACCTCACTTCACCAATGACAATGGGTGATCCAACATGCATGTAGTAGGTTTAATTCTATAGCTTAAAGAAGGTAAATTTCAAAAAGAACTAATTTTTTTTTTCTGAAAAAAGTGGTGGTAGACCAAATAAATTTGGGAACCTCTGATGAAACTGGGCTCTACCATCTTAATACAACTGTCTTTTTTGGACAGTAATTCAAGGTGGTCTGCCTGGCACCTTGATTTTTGGGCCATCAGATCAAACAATCTATGTTCTAGGGTCTTATATAATGTTCAACAGTTGGGGTTCAGTGGCCACTTACTCAGCTGGAACAGTTTCAATAAAGAGTTTCCCAGATCCTGGGGAGTAAGTAGCCATTGTCCTATGAAGGCCCCACCCCTGCTTCCTGACACAGAATGACCTGAGTGGCCTGAGCAGTCAATCCTACCATGTGAGTAGCGAGACCCAGGATGGCTACTAATGCTCCATGCCAGGGTCTCTAAACCTTTTGGTTGGTAACACGGTCACACCAGAGACATTCTTTTTTTTTTATGCACAAACATTTTTATTTATCTTTTATTATACCACCGTGAGATATACAATTACAAAGATGTTCATGTTTGGGTTTTCGGCCATACAGTGTTCCAGCACCCATCCCTCCACCAGTGCCCATTTCCCACCAATGTCCCCGATTCCCTACCCCCTCCCCAGCCTGCCTCTATGGCAGGTTCTTTTTTAACATTTTATTATACCACCGTGAGATATACAATTACAATGCTTGTTCACGCCTTGGGGTTTCGGTCACACAGTGTTCCAGCACCCGCCCTCCACCAGTGCCCCTCAACCACCACCCATGTCCCCAATTCCCTCCCCCTCCCACATCCTGCCTAAATGGCAGGGTTCTTTATCCTCTCTCACACCAGAGACATTCTTGGGGTGACAGTTGCCCCCTCCCATCCTTGCTCTCCCCTCTCTCCACTGCATTGTGCCATGACATGGAGAGAGTCTGGGCTGACCCAAGGTTGTGGTTTCTCAGTGTCCATACCTCTCCTTTGGGAAGCCCAGGTACTAATAAGCCCCTTCTCCCCTACTCCTTCACCCCTTGGAGCACTTATTTTGGACTGAAGCTTCCTGTTGCTGCAGGAAGTTTTCCCTGCCCACCCTCCAGAATCTCTCAGGCCGAGTTCACTTTGCCTGTGCTCACAACACTTTCCCTAACCCCTTTTCATTTCTTTCTCCATCACAGTGGTATTTAATTCATCAGATAATAACTTTGACATTTTCTACATGTTTACTCAATAGAGGAATTCTGGAAGGCCTACTGAGCATCTCTTCTGCCTGAATGGTTTTCCTTGGGTCACTGTTGCAGTCCTGGCCTCAGCCCCCATTTCCAGAAGCCACTCTTTGAGCTGTGACTGGAAGATTTCAAATCTCTGCCTCAAGTCCAGTGCTAGCTGCTAAACAGTGGTCCTGAGCTCAAGGGAGTTACCTTAAGTCATTACAGAGGTGTCTCTCAGAGGTCCAGGTTAACAGGAGGCCTGTTATTGGTGTTGCTATAGATGTAGGTGATTTAGAGTCTACAGCTCCTGTGGGTGTGTCTGAGCTACTAGAGCCCAACGTCTGAGCATACCACAAGAGAGGCACAGTCGCATTTTTTTTCTTGTAAGTATTTGCTCTTGAATTGAGCCATTCAAAGGAAGCTGTTTTGCTTTCTCCACTGCTAGCTCCATAGGGTCTCATACTTGTAGTACTGGTCCAGTCTCTCTATTCTAGCCAAGTTGCCTTTTTGAGGTATGCGTCAGATCATAGGGTCAGCAGAAAGAACAGGTATGGTGCAGACTGGCGATCAGTATCTAGCTAGTTCCAGTTCCTCCAGTAAACAACATTGGTGAAGGTTGTTTCTGTTTCTCAAGTGGACTGAATGATGCTCAGCAACCAACGTGATTGTGAGCATCAGATTTATAAACTGGTCTAAGACAAGTCAACCCATTATAGCTTTCAGGGGCTGGGGTGCATGTGTTAAGTGAGGTCCCATCACAGGGTTCAGGAGATGAAATTGCTTTTTTT
>JAJIBD010037059.1:0-21246 GCA_021461705.1 Cryptotis parvus
ATTGACTGGCAGTGATCCATTTTGAGTCCAGCTGTTAGAATGTTCAATGTGAGAACTACCGGAAATCCAATGATATTCCCAGCATTTAAGTGCAGAAATAGGGGATCGGCAGGATTTTATCTGACCTTCACTCAGGAAAGGCTTTCCCAGTGAGCCTGACTTTCGGGCAACGCCAAGTGGCTGGAGCCAGCTTGAGAAAATGGGGGAAAAGCAGTGGCTTATAAAAGAAAAGAGCGGTAAAAACAAAATACACTTCCCGAGCAGATCTGGAATCAGCGAAATGTATGTCCTTAACTTTGCTGGACCACAATACCTAGATATTTGATCAAACGTTATTCTGATATTTCTGTGAGCCGTTTGAGCTGTGGAGTGAATAGCCAAGTGGATTGAATCAAAGTGTGGTATGTGGAGTCTGGGTGCAAGCCTAACACTGTGTCAGTGCCCCCAAGCACCTACCCAGAGTGACCCCCCTGAATCCCAAGATGGGCATACCGCCTGAATTTCCTCCAGAAAAAAAATAAATAGTCCTTTGAGTAAAAACCCCCCCCAAAAAAAAAACAAATTATCACCATCGGGGGACTCAAATTGTCAGTCGATAGCTTGAGCAGAACAAGAAGCTGACCTCTAAGGCAGAACTTCACTCTCCAGCAGCCCGTTCAGATTCATCTGCAGCGCCTGCTCTTCCGCAGTTGTTCAGCAGCTGCCGCTGAACTCAAGCTGCTGATCTTTCCTGAGTCTCTGGCCTCCTGGCCTTCCCCACCAAAAAGAAAGTTTGAACTCATCAAACTTCTAAGCAATCAATATATAAGTCAGTTCTGTTTAGTATGGGAAAACATCTTTCATATAATATTTTGTATTCAGATTCAATTGTGTTTCCTCTGTAGATTTCCCGGGAAAGCAATTGCAGAGAGAGATATTAGTAATAGGAAAAGGGCTGGGGAGCAAATTTGCTACCAAGCTACAAGCTCCATTGAGATTCCGTGGAGCAACCTTCGGAGCAGGACTTCAAAGCTTTCGTGGCTAATGGAGGGGGGCTCCAGGCAGGGTCCAAAGCAAGAGAATGTGCTAGGTGCCAGGGTCACACCTTTGAGAAGCCCAAATGGAAGCTAATGCTGTGGGTTGGACCTGCGGAGGTGTGAGCTAGACACGCATTAATCGGCCTTGTTACTTCCCCTTTCTTTCGCCCATCCATTTCTATTCCAATAACTAGATTATTCTGCCATCCCACATCTCCTTCCCCTTATCAGCCCTATTGATTATCCTCTTTTTTTTGTAGCTCTTTATTTGCTTTTGAAACACCTTCTGCCTTTGTTTTCAGCTTTCTTACTTCTCCCATATCTGTGTTCATGATCACTTCCTAGGGCTCCTTGTACCAGATGTGGTACCAAGGATTGAACCTTTTTTTTGCAAAGTATGTTGGCTGTGTGTAAAAGTGCTCTTTACCCGCTACACTCCAGTCCCCACATGATTATCTTTTAATCACCAAGTTTCAGCTCTTTGGGATCCAGGTCCAGTCCTCTCTCCTTCTGGAAATCTGGAATGTCCTAGGGGCATAGATCTCAGGGACTTCCCCTCTTTCCATCATCCCTTCGATGAAGATGCAAGTTCCCACTCACCTTGAACACAAATAGCTCTTTGCAATGCCCAGAGAAAGACGGTGAATCTTTGTCCTGAATTCTCATGGGTATTCTTCTCACTCACAAGCTTCTTCCAGTAAACAGTTGGGACTCTTGTGTGGATGGAAGCTTCCAAGTGAGACTGGCAGTATGTGAAGTGTAGGGGAAATACCCACAGGAAACATGCCAGGGAATCTCTCAATTATGTGTCTCAAGGACTAGTGTCCCTCCTCTGTTGTAGATCGCCTTGTATTAAAAATAGTAATGGCATTACTCGTGTGAAGCTGTGCTTTTCTCTGTTCTTTTCCTTTGTTTCATATGGAAATTTTTAGTTTATCTTCTTTTTAGTATTGAGCTAAATTTGTAAGTATTTTTAATCATCCACTGGTTGAATGAACTTTGATTAGAACAAGCACCTCGGGGTTTTACTCATTAAGTTGGGCTTTGCCTCTAGTCTCCCTTTGAACTATTCTCTAGTTCTGGGGCTGCAAGGTGCCAAGCATCTGCAACTCAGAACTAGAGGGAAAGAGTAGTATTTTTTGGACAGCCCAGGGAAATGACTGGAGTTCTGTTTCCCAGCCCCAAGGGCCCCGCAAATCCCTCTGAGCGGATTTAGTTCTTTTAAATTGGCGCTTGTCTATAGTTTTAAAGAGATTCCAGAGAGAAGCCTTCTGTCATTCAAGGTCTGGCATCAGAAAGAGTGTTTATTCCTGGTGTAAACAGGCCGCCAGTCCAGGGAAGATAGCAGCTGTGAGAAAAATTCCGCCACTATCGGTCCTGTTGACTTGTTGCTCAATGGGAGTAAATTTTGGATGGAGTTGCATTTCCTCGGGTTGCTGATTATAACAAATGGGCTCAGCCGGCAAAAACTCTTCATCAGGCACTGTATTAAACCTTTCAGAGGTAATGCAAGCTTTTTGATTTTTGAACACTTTACGCCTTTGGCAGGCAATCAGGTCTTTGAAGAAGGGAGGCCAGTGGAGGGTGAAATGTTTCAAAAACAGGTGAGGATCTTATCAAGGGAATTAATTTCAACAATTATTAACCCAGAAATAAAGCAGTTAGCTGCAAGAGTGCGATAATTCTCCGGTTTAGCCCTGTAACGGAAAAACCCCTCTAGGAGGAAATTATATGATCTTACAGCTTCATGCAATTAAACCTCTTACCTTTCTACAGGAAACAATAGCTATTTGGCAGCTTAACGCCATTTTGGTCCCAAAAAATAACAAGCAAAGCCTTTATTGACAGTGTCTACTTAACAGCTCTGATTTTTTCAACTTTGAGTTGTTATTATACTTAAATAATGGGACAGCATCAGCAACCATCTCTCTTCCTTAAAACCACTTTCTGAGGGAGGAGGCCACAAATGTAAATTGTTGGAGGCTTGCAATGTTCCACTAGCTAAATTGTAGAACAGATTTGCCTTGTTATCTGTTATACAAACCCAGTGGTCAAAAGTGAGACCCCTTGCTCATCCTGTTGTCTGAACACACAGCCTTTGGTGCATTTCTTTAGGTCCACTTGGCTTCACTTTTGCCGTCAGGATCTTTCCCTCTCTTGTCGGTCTCATTCCTGCTGTCCCTTGGACTTTGCTCTGGAGCCCTGCCATTTGCTGTGGTAACTTTATAGTTCAAATGCGAGCCTGCCGAGTAACTGAGTTCTGGCTTGGCATCCGGGGGCATGTTGACGCAATCAAGCAGCGGTGGCATGCACTGTAGAAAAACCCACCTGGCACACAAACAGCTTGACCTCTAGAGACAACACATTTAGATTTTCCTCAGCCACTTAGCTCTGAGCCTCCTAAGTAGCAGAGCATCTAGTTAGCTCCTAGTCTGCTAAACTCACAAGCCCCAATAAATAAATGCGGTAAAAACATATGATGGTGTAGCAGCAAGCAGTGAATCCATTATAGCATCCTTAGGAAGTAGTATAAAACCTGGCACATCTGGAGCAGCTCAGGTGAAGTTTAATCGAGATGTTCCTAGAGCTGAGATTGGTCCAAAGAGGCTCCCTTGCTTCCAGAGAGAGTTAATGCTGGTCTTCAAAACAGAATGGTAAAGAGACAAGTCAGGCAAGGTATAATCAGAGAAAGGGAAGTATCTTCTCTGGTATGTCACACAAAGTAGCAAAGTATCAGGAAGTTTCAGATGGAATCCTTTTTGTGGAAGTATAATATGGGCAACAGATCATGGGCTTAGGAGTACATAGGGCCGCTGGGCCCTGAGAGAGGCTGCCTGATGTGCTAAACTTGTTCCTTGATGACAGGAATAGTGTGAAGGGATACGATGGCTTCAGGTCTCCTGTCAGCTGTGGGGTCCTACTTTCGTTACTTTATCAGCCAAGTAGACTTCTGGTCAGGAGCAATCGAAGCCTCTGAGTCTCCACATTTCATTGAGCACCTCACCATGTCCCAGGTTATCGTAAGGTTTTTGTTAGGGCTCACAAAGAGAGGAGGATAAGGGCCCAGTGGGCAGAGCCGCTTGCCTTGCACGCAAATATGTTCGGTTCGATCCTCGGGTATCCGATAGGTCCCTGAGCAGCTTCTTTGTAGTAATTCCTGGGAGTGCAGAGCCAGGAGAGTAACCCCCGAGTGTCACTCGTGTGACCCAAAAAAAAAAAGCAAAAAAAAAAAAAAAAAAAGACTTTACGGATGTTACGATGGATGAAAAGGAGCTCCAATTGTTACAAATGGTAAAAACCAACTCAAGTGAAGTTGCTACCTAAAATAATACAGCCTGGAAACCAAGGGGTGCAATTGATTTTGAACTGTATTCCATGCAACACATGATAACTCCTAACTGTAAGTATATTGCAAGCCACAATGTGTAAAAAGAAGGGAGGAGAGAGGGAGAGGGGGAGTGTGGAGGGAGAGAGAGGGATGGGAGAGGGGTGGAGAGGGAGTAGCAGGGAGATAAAAAAATTGCCTGCCATAGACACAGACTGGGAGGGAGGAAACTCAGGGGACATTGGTGTTGTGGGAAATGGGCACCGGTGGGAGGGATGGGTGCCGGAACACTGTATGACTGAAACCAAAATATGAACACTTTTTTGTAATCACAGGCGCCCCTACAGTGGTATAATCCCAAAGCTAAAAAAATAAAAACAATAAATTCCAGAAGGAAGTTAAGCAGATATGCCAGCCTCCTCCAGCAGGGAGCTTCTTGGCGCACTCAGTGCCCCTCAGCTCCCTGAAGTTGCTAAAGAGAACGGAATTGGGCCGGTGGCCCTCTGGGTGGTTTTCTGCTCGGTCCTTATTGCTGCCTCTCTTTCTCTCTTTCTATCATGAACACCCCTGTGGCCACAAAAGGCTGGTTCCACCTCGCTGTTTCCAAGTAGTCCCCGGATGGGAAAGCAGGAAGGCTCGCACCGTTCAGCCTTGTTAAGGAGGTAGGGGCTGAATCATTTGAGTCCCCAGGTTCTGCTAAAAGCACCTTCCAGAGACTCCTTCTGCTGTCCTAGCCAGAATTTATTACTTTCCAGTCTTAGCATTTAGTGCAATGCCGTTTTTTGACCCCTGTAAGTGCCTGTCTGCCCTCATTCAATCCATCCCCTAAAAATGACCTGACTGGCTCGTTATATTTTAAAGACTTCTTTAACTGTTCATTACTCTGCAAAGCTTTCTCTCTGATGCTGCTGATCCTTGCTTCACAAAGTGCACCTGTTGCTCTTATCTCACATGGTGGCGTCCTGGCATCTGCCTCCCGCCTTCACTCGGATTACTGAAATTAACAATGCCACTCTCACCTCCTTTGCTGAGACCGTGGGGCCCGAAGCCAAATGGCGACTTTTGGTTCTTTCTTCTTCTTTTGACCCATATGATTCCTTTCTGCGGTCCTTACTTTAGGGATGTGTTCTTGCAGGCACCGACCTAGGAAATTAGTCTTGTTCTCAATAACGATCGTGCTCAAGCCGCCCGAAGGTTGAGACATCAGCCATCACTCAGGACATTCTGTATCCTTCGGTACTCCATTAAAGACATTGGTGCTAGTAACAAACAAATCTAAATAAGCTCCGTATGATGGCTCGGCCAGAAATTTCTGTTTCCCCTCATCTAAGATCCAGAGTTGGTGCTTCTGATTATCATGTACTTACATGTGATAGATCCAGGTAAACTCTGCTTATTCCATTTTGCCGCTGTAATCAGTCCGGTGACTCCCACCGTTGCCGACAGTCCGAGTTAGGACTCTGAGGAGAGAAAGAGAAGGGCCTAAATATAGGATGGGAAAAACCCCAGGGCCAGTAATAAAAGAAACTGCAAGTTACTTTTTACCTTTAGTCTTATCTGCATTTCAGCAAGCAGCCGCATCGGATCTCTAGGGTCAGCCATAAAGGAATATAACTTCTGAGTGTGATGAATTGGTTGATCCCAGGGATTTACCTGCATGGTTTCACCCCAGCGGAAGGTCTTGAAAGATACTGGAGCATCCCAAGTTTTCTAAATTTCAAATATGGACAATATTACCTTTCTTTTTCTTTTTTCTTTTTTTTTCTTTTTTTTTTTAGTCACACTGTGCTAAGGCGCTCTAGTTACTCCTGGTTCTTGCTCAGGGAATTCTCATTTCCTGGCGTGGTGCCTATGGGACCATATGGAATGCTGGGGATCGAACCCAGGGTCAGCCGCCGCAGGCGTAAAACACCTCTACCCACTGACTACCCGCTCGGCCCCAATATTTCCCTTTTTCTTTAACTGCTCTGAACATGATGTAGAATTTCTTCAATTTGTTCTACCTGTGGCTACCTCTGTTTTATAACTTTCCCTCACAACTTCTTAAGGGGCTGCCAAAAGATTTTACATTTGATTTATTACCTTTTTTACTTGACTCCCTAGTATGATCCCCATCTATGCCAAGTGGTGACACCCATGGGCAGTCAGCAATCTTGAGAGCAACTCAGGCAAAGCACTATTTCCCCACTGCTCTCCCTGCAGTGCTCCTCCCTTCTCGCAGAGTCCATCCCTGATTAGTTTATTTCCAAGTGACAGAACCAGAGACATTTACTGAAACCAGTGTAAACCTCGCAACACAGGCGAGAGACACCGCCATTTCAAAGCCTCAATTTGGGTTAATTAAGCTTCTTCCTCCATCTCTTTGTCCTGAAAATGACCAATTTTACATCTTAAAAAAAATTGTTCTGATGAAGGCATAAAGCTACCCCAAGATAATCACTCTGTAAAATGGCAACTTCCCATATGACATGGCTCAAAGCATCTCCAAGAAACTATTTGATAAAGATACTTTGTCTTTTTAATGCACAGAATTCCTGTGCCCTCCACATGCAGGACCCAAATTATACAGTATCATTATTGAAATTAACTTGCATTTGCACCTAAAGTAATCTTCTTCCATGGGCCCCTACAAGTAGTAAGATCTTATATTTCCTCCCTCAAGGGCTATTAGTGAAGTGTTTAATTTGAGGCATTAGCCTTTATCATGCTGAATCAATTGAATGCCTCTCTCAAAAACAGAACGTCCTCACCTGCTAAACACACATATTGAGAATTAAAAGCCTCCAGCAAGGACATCATGAGTTCAGTGGGTTTCCTCTTTGGCCTAAAGCTTAAGCTCGTCTATGGATGCTCCACCATCTTTTTCCTTCCATCCTAAAGCAGTGACCTCGCTGACTTTCTTAAATCACCACATTAAGATCAGCCAGATAATTTTTTGCTCCAAGAAGCAAGACTAAAATATCCTTACCACCTTCCCCAGCTTCCCTACCTTCCTCGAGTTATATTAATATTTGCTTTCCATCTCGAAATATCCCCCTGACTCAGGCTGCCTTTCCATCCTGGGTTTCCTCTCCTTTGACATCTCTTTTCGTGGCTGGTTTTATCCTAGGCTAGTTTTCATCTGAAAGACATGAGAAGAATACTTTTAATTTTCTGACCTTAGTGAAAAGCACAGAAGTAGCACCCTCAGCATTGCTGGAGTGACCCAAAAAAAAAAAAGAAGTGCAGGCCGGAGCCCAGCAGGGATGGGAGCTTTTTGCCTTGCATGCAGTCAACCCAGACTCCATCTCTGGCATCCATGTGAAGTCCTTTGAGCACTGCCAGAGTAAAACTCCTGAGTGCAGAGCTAGGAGTAAGCCCCCTGAGCATTGCCAGGTGAAACCCAAAAAAGGAAAAATAAATAAATAAATAAATAAATAAATAAATAAAAAGTAAGTGCATTCCAGAAGTCAGCTGAGATAGCTTTCTGTTCAGCTACTTTGAATATTGTTTTGCTTCTAGTTCTTCTGTTCCTAAAAAAAATCTTCATGTGCCTAGAAGTTACTTACTCTTGACTCTGCACTCAGGAATTACCCCCTGTGGTGCTCAGGGAACCATATGGATGCCAGGAATGGAACCCAGGTCAGCCACTTGCAAAGCAAATGCCCACCACCTCCCTTACTATTGTCCAGCTCCTAAATTAGAGGCTTTTTTTTTTTTTTTTTTTTTTTTTGATGGCACATGGCAATGCTCAGGGGTTACTCCTGGCTCTGCACTCAGGAATTGTTCTATGCGGTGCTCGGGGGACCATATGGGACACCGGGATCAAACGGGTTGGCAGCATTCCAAAAAAACATCCCACCGCTTGTGCTACCACTCTGGCCCCCAGAGGCATTTATAAACCACAGAAATAGTTTCCTAGGTTTACATGCATTTATCAGCTTATCCTTCTCTCTTTGTTACTTTTCTTTTATTTTTATTAAAACATCGTGATTTTTAATTAAAAAATTAATTGTCATGGCAGAGCCTGGCAAGCTACCTGTGTCGATTTGATATGCTAAATACCAGTAACATTCTTAGACCTCATCCCCATGACCTGATGAAATGGTTTGAGGCTCTTTATGTTCCTGGAGCAAGCAGAGTGCTCTTGGGCTCTACTAGCATGAGACAGGACATATGGAGATGTTACTGGTGCCCACTCGAGCAAATCGAAGATGAACGGGAAGACAGTGACAGTGATATATTTGAGACCTATTTTAATCAGCTCCTAAAAAGAAACTTGGTTTATTCAGACCATGAAATATTCTCTTAGGCTCTCTGACAAAGGCTAAAAGTTTTTTTTACCTTACATCTTTAATCTTTTTAAAATTGACTTCTAAAACAAGCTCGCCATTCTTACACAAACACTTGCTCTATACCGGACCATATCGACGGTATTAGAGGGGTATCCCCATCATGAGAACTAAAAGCAAAAAAGGACGAAGAGAATAAATTATTATAGACCCCATAAATGTACACAAAAAATGCAAATGCACTTGAAGAGAAATATGAAATTAAAATTTCACAGTTCCGAAGGGCAATTCATAAATGAATTGGTTTAATATTAAAAAAACAGAAGATTTAATTTGCTATTTAGAGATCCAGTTGATCGAATTACCCAGTGTTAAAAAGTTCTTTTATTATTATAGCCGGGTGACTATAAATATATATTTTTTTTGGTCAGTCTGCCTATTTTTATGCTATTATCACAGCTTTGTATAGAACTTTATTATAGTGAACATGATAAATCATGTGGATAAATTTTATCTTTTGCTCCTCTTCAAGATTCCTTGGCTATTCCCGGTCCTTTGTATTTTTGTATAGGTTTTATATGTGCAATGACTAGCTATAAAATATTTACTAGAATTTTAATTAGTTAAAGTTAATTGGGAGAGAATTTCTAGCCTTATAATACTTAATTTTGCATCCAAAAACATGGTAAGACCTTTTATCTAGGATTCTTCAATTTCATTAATGATTTATACTTTCAAAGTATAGGTCTGATTGGTAATTTATAGATTTATTCTCATATATGAATTTTGTAAAGCTAAAGCAAATCTTCTCACTTATGAATTGACCTTGTATCTAGGAACTTTGTAAATTCTTAATTTTCATGTTTCTCTTCAAATGCATGTTTCTCTTTAAATGCATCTGTGTACATTTATGAAGTCTATGAATAGTTATTCCTTTTCAGCCCTTGACCTTATTTCTCATGATGTAAGACTACACACTCTATTACTGTCGATATGGTCTATATAGGCAAGTGCTTGTAAGAATGAATAGCTTGTTTCTAAAGGACTTTTTTCTGTAAATCACCCATATTATGCAAGATTTTATTTTTACAGCTATATTCCCCTCAATGTTTTTATTGAGCAACTATAATTTCCAAAACTTTTAATGATTATATAATATTTATTTTCCATATAGAAAATCTTCCTGCCTCTACTTTTTTTAGGTAAAACTCATACACCTACAGGTTTCAGCTTTAGACTCTTCCTTCACTTTCATGACATCTCTTACACAACTTCTCTGAGACTGGATGGAGGGAATAGAATTGCCCACTCTGAGGGCAATTAAACACAATCCTTAGGCTGAGATTATGTATTTGAGTTTAAGTCCCTTGCCACTTGTGTTCCCGTTGTTCATCAATTTGCTCAAGCGGAACCAGTAATGTTCTCCATTCATTGGGAATGAGGTCCATTATTGTTACTGATTTTGGCATATCGAATACACCACGGGTAGCTTGCCAGGCTCGCCATGGCTCTGGGTTCATCCCAGGAGCCCAGTCTTTCTATTATAAGCCTCCAAGGCAACCACTCTGTTGCTCGTTGCATACTTTGAGAGAATCTGATGAACTTTGGGTAACTGTTTTTTTTTCTTTTCCTCACCCTAGATACTAGCCTAAGACCCAAGACCACATGGCTTTCTTCCTTCCCACATGCTGATTTCCATATTAGAAACCCTCCCTGGTGTAGCTCTTTCCTTCCCATTTGTACCTCTCTCCCGCCCCTCTCCCCATCACCCACACCACCACCGCCCCGTGATCTTATTACTATTTTGAAACATGAGAGGCATGTTCTTGTTCTTAGGCATCATAGATTTAATCACATCAGCAGGGATCCAGTAAAGACTTGAAGAACCTATTTTTTTTATTACCTCTCATCAGGAGCTGCAATAACTCAGCTTGACTGAACTCACATCTCAGAGGCTAGCATGTGAAAACAGAATGACACTCCATGGGGCATTTCTCTAGAATCTTCCTTCAGCAGCTCCGTGGCTCTTTCCCTTACCTCAGCCTCACCTGAGCTGTGCCCCTTCCTTTGGTGTTCCCCAACAGCCTGTCTGTCCAGAAGGTGACACTGCACATTGTCTTCCATCAGAAAACCAGTTCCACCCTAGCTGAGACGGCCAGGCAGCCTGGTGGAGTTGGCTTTATTGAAAGCAGACATTCAAACAGAGGGACTGAAAGCTTTCAGGAGGTCGATAGTGCCCATTAACCAGGACACGGTGGGATGTGGGCCTTGTAAAGCAAAAGCTAACCCAGGCCTGGTTAGCCACCAACTGTTACCAGTCTTACAAATCCCCACCCCGCCCCCCTATCCAGCCAAGAGGAGACTGTTACTTGCTACTCCTTGAAGAAGCAGCTAAAATAAATGTCTCTTAATTTGTTTGTTAGAATTTCACTCAGGAGCCACTGCTTTGATTTAGATAAGGACTGAATCTACAAGTTAGGGGGGCGAGTGCTGAAAAAATGACAGTGATCCTCAATGCCAGGATTGCCTGGCCTCTGGATATCTGGAGAGCGAGAGACTCCTTAGATTTTGTATCCCAGTCTTGGTTTTGCCTCTAATGCTTTCATCAGGTGAACTTTCAGCACAGAGCTAGTCATCATGGTGATAGGAACTGTTGAGACACCCTCAGTCTCCTTCCCACCAACAGGCCTCCTCTATATCTTTCTGCTGAACTTTTTTCAGTCCAGAAATGCCCCCACCCTTTCCCAGATGAGAGTCACCATTTCTTGAGAGTTTGGTACATGATGTCTTCTGAGTTAAGTTTGTCATGGCTAGTAGCTCTTATTCTCCCATAGTCCAATATTGCTTCTGTACTCTGAGTGCTTACCCGGGAGGGTCTCTCCCAGGCACAGAGAAAGCCACTGCTTCTCTGAGACAGCAGCCTGAGCGTAGGGGAAGACCCAGGAGGAAGAATGCCTAGCGTCCTAGGAAAGTTGTGGAGAAAGGAGATTCTGGAAGCAATGCAAAGGAAGGCATGAAAGGGGCCCCACTCTCTGGTTTGACTTGTTCATGGTGGGTTAAAGAATGACTCTGGCTCTAAACATGGGCCAGAGAAGATGGTTCAGAGTCCAGCTGCGCCTCCAGGGATTCCCTTTGATTTTCCATCTGTCCGCCCGACCTGCTTGTTTGCACACAGCACTGCCCTCAATGGTGCTGGCTGAGCCTGATATTGCTAGCATGAGTCTGGACCAGAGAGCCAGCAGTGTCTTTGCCTTGTTTAATGACATGTCAGTCCGTGTTCACTCTGTACCTCACTCATATTCTCTACCTCTGGACATACTTTTCTGCCTTTTCAACTAGCAAAATCCTCAAGCCCTTTGCAAGAATCAAAGAAGCTCTTGTGCTTTTCATCTCCTCCCAGGTCTTCCGCAGAATGAAGTGGTTCTCTCTGACTCTGGTCCTTTGAAGACAGGTCAGTTTCTTCTGATCTAGAATGTTCTCCTCAGGGCGAGACTGAACTTGCTTCAATGCCTCTCCGGTATGTCACTTTGCCCCATGCAAAAATTTGGGATTTCTTACCACATTCCTGAGAATGTCCTGTTCTCCCCATTAACTTGTTTTAAAGAATCAAAAGCACATAAAATTAGAATTGGAATCTTCCGGTGTCCACTGTCAGGTTTGACGGCCCTTCTTACGAAGGTGTTGCTGGAGATACAAGTATAGGGACTAAAACAGCCATAGATACAATTGCTTTTTTTCTCTCTCTCTCGCTCCTCTTCACTCTCTCTCTCTCTCTCTCCCCTATGTAATAGTTGGAAGGTAGCCTAGGGTCCATTCTCCACACAGAAATGTCTCATTTGTTTGATAGCTATGTGTAGATTTACCATAATTATTACATATTACATATCTTTCTTTTTTTAATTTTTTATTATACCACCGTGAAACATACAATTACAAAGGTGTTCATAATTGGTTCTTGGTAATACAGTATACCAGCACCCATCCCTCCACCAGTGCCCCATTTCCACCACCAATGTACCCCACCCCCTCCCGCCCACCCCCAGGCTGCCTTAATAGCAGGTACCCCAGTTTCCTCTCTTTCTCTCTCTCTTCTCTCTCTGTCTCTGCATCTCTCTCCCTCTTATTTTACACATTGTGGCTAGCCCTGCAGATATTTAGAGTTTATCACTTAAGTCTCTTTGTGTATATTCAATGGTGAGTTTTAATCTGCCATTACCATTTCCCACATTTAGTAAAACACTGGTATCTATTTATGTCCTATTAATGAATGCAGTCATTCTATATCTGTCCTTTTCCTTCTGACTAATTTCACTCAGCATGATAGTCTCCATGTCCATCCATTTGCAGGTAAATTTCATAATTTCATCTTTTCTGACAGCTGCATAGTATTCCATAGTGTAGATGAACCACAGTTTCTTTAGCCAGTCCTCTGTTCTCGGGCATTTAGGTTGTTTCCAGATTCTAGCTATAGTGAATAGCGCAGAGATGAATAAAGAAGTACAGATAGTGTTTCTGCTATGTGTTTTTCGGTCTCGGGTATATTCCCAGGAGTGCTATTGCTGGATCAAATGGGAGCTCAATATCTAGTTTTCGGAGGAATGCCCATATTGTTTTCCAAAAGGGCTGGACCAGTCAGCACTCCCACCAACAGTGGATGAGAGTCCTTTTTCCCCACATCCACGCCAGCACCGGTTGTTCTTGCTGTTTTGGATGTGTGCCAGTCTCTGTGGGGTGAGATGGTACCTCATTGTTGTTTTGATTTGCATCTCCCTGATGATTAAAGATGAAGAACACTTTTTCATATGCCTTTTGGCCATTCCAATTTCTTCTTTGGAAGCTTCTGTTCATTTCTTCTCCCCATTTTTTGATGGGGTTGGCTGTTTTTTTCTTGTGGAGTGCTACCAGTGCCTGATATATCCTGGATATTAACCCTTGTCAGATGGGTATTGGGTGAATATCCTTTCCCACTCTGTGGATTGTCTTTGTATCTTGGTCACCGTTTCTTTTGAGGTGCAGAAGCTTTTTAGTTTTATATAATCCCATTTGTTTATCTTTGCCTCCATTTGCTTGGTCAGTGGTGTGTCGTCTTTAAAGATACTTTTGGTTTCGATGTCGTAGAGCCGTTTCTCCTATGTTTTCTTCGATGTACCTTATAGATTCATGTCTGATGTTGAGATCTAGAATCCATTTTGATCTGACTTATGTGCATGGCGTTAGAAGAGGTCTAAGTTCATTTTTTTTACATGTAGCTGCCCAGTTTTCCCAGCACCATTTGTTGAAGAGGCTTTCTTTGCTCCACTTAATAGTTTTTGCTCCTTTATTGAAGATTAAGTGGTTGTATATTTGAGGAATGTGTTTCAGGATACTCAGTTCTATTCCATAGGTCTACAGGTCTGTCTCTATACCAATACCACACTGTCTTAATTACAACTGCTCTGTAGTAGAGCTTGAGGTTGGGGAAAGTGATACCTCCCATCTTATTTTTCCCAAGGATTGCTTTAGCTATTCGTGGAGTTTTATTATTCCATACAAATTTCAGGAGTGTTTGTTCAATTTCTTTGAAGAACATCATGGGTATCTTTATAGGGACCACATTGAATCTGTATAAAGTTCTAGGGGAGTATCATTTTGATAATGTTAATCCTTCCAATCCATGAGCAGGGAATGTGTCTCCATTTCCTCAGGTCTTCTTTTATTTCCTGAAGTAACGTTTTTGTAGTTTTCTTTGTAGAGATCCTTTACATTCTTTGTCAAACTGATTCCTAGGTATTTGATTTTCTGTGGTGCAATTGTGAATGGGATAGTTTCTTTAATGTCCCTTTCTTCTCTTTCGCTGTTTGCATATAGGAAAGGCATTGACTTTTGGGTATTGATTTTGTACCCTGCTACTCTGCTATAGGAATGTATTATTTCTAAGAGCCTCTTGGTAGAGAGTTTCGGGTTTTCCAGGTATAATATCATGTCATCTGCAAATAGTTTTGAACTCGCATATCTTTCCTTGATAGATATTTGGGGTTGTCTTTTTTTCTGGAAAACTTCTAAATATTTGCAATCTGAGTAGGTTTTTTAATGGCTTCAAGTCTTAGAGACAGAGTTCCTGGGGCAAAGAGTTTGTTGGACTTTGGAGGATCATATACAGTTGCCTCCTTCCCTCCCCTCCACTCCCTTTCCCTTGTCTTTCCTCCCCTGCCCCCGTTTTGGTTTTGGGTCCCTATCCAGCAGTGCTCTGGGCTTACTTTTGGGGCAGAGCTCAGGGATCACTCTCAGCAGGGCGGGGGCTGGGGAGGACCATGTGGGATTGTGGGGAGGGAGAATCAAACCAAGGTTGACAGTTGGGAGGCAAGTGCCCTACCTGCTATACTGTCTCTCTGGCCCCAGGGTTTTTTCTCTTATAAAGAGCAAATGGGGTTGTGTGTCAGGATACTCAATTCTATTCCATAGGTCCACAGGTTTGATAAAGGTGCAATGAGTCTAAAAATGGAGTAAGGGAAAGCCTCTTCAACAAGTGGTGTTGGGAAAATTGGGCAGCGACATGTAAAAAATGAATTTTGGACCTGTGTCCAACACCATGCACAAAAATCAGATCAAAAATGGATTAAAGATCTCAATATCAGACTTGAATCCATAAAGTACATTGAAGAAAATATAGGAAAAACCCTCCACGACATTGAAGCTAAAGGCATCCTCAAAGGTGAAACATCACTAACAAAGCAACTAGAAGAAAAGATAAACATATGGGACTACATGAAACTAAAAAGCTTCTGCACCTCAAAAGAAACAGTGACTAAGATACAAAAGCAGTCCACATGGGAAGAATATTCACCCAATACCCATCTGATAAGGGGTTAATATCCAGGATATATCAGGCACTGGTAGAACTTTACAAGAAGAAAACAAACAACCCCATTAAAAAATGGGGAGAAGAAATGAACAGAAACTTCAGCAAGGAAGAAATTCGAATGGCCAAAAAACATATGAAAAAATGCTCATCATCACTAATCATCAGAGAGATGCAAATCAAAACAACAATGAGATACCACTTTACACCACAGAGACTGGCACATATTCAAAAGAGCAAGAACAACAAGTGCTGGCGTGGATGTGGGGAAAAGGGGACACTCATCCATTGTTGGTGGGAATGCCGGGCTGGTACAGCCTTTCTGGAAAAACAATATGGACTTTCCTCCAAAGACTAGAAATTGAACTCCCATTTGACCCAGCCATACCACTCCTGGGAATCTACCTGGGAAACCAAAAATACACAGCGGAAACACCATCCCTACTTTTATGTTCATAGCAGCATTATTCACAATAGCCAGAATCTGGAAGCAACCAGAGTGCCCGAAAATCGATGACTGGATAAAGAAGCTTTGGTACATCTACACAATGGAATACTATGCAGCTGTTAGGAAAAATGAAGTCATAAAATTTGCCTATAAATGGATGGACATGGAGAAGATTATGTTGAGCGAAATTAGCCAGAAGGAGAGAGACAGATACAGAATGACTGCATTTATTTGCATGGCATAAATATATATGTACATATTATGATACCAATATCCAAGGTCAAGTGAAACATATATCAGGAGGTCTTGTCAAAAGTGGAAATTATCACAAACGTGTGGGAGTCAGAGATTAGGTAAGGCAGAAAATGGAACAGTGTGCTAATAATTGTCGAGGGTACTAATGCCAACCTAGAATTGAGCATTAAATAGAGGCAAAAGCATACACATGCCAACCTCTTAATGTATGTTCTGTAATCCATAGTCTGGAAGGGAAGGAAAAGAGAAAGAGAGAGAGAGGGAAAGAAATAAAGAACCTGCCATGGGGGGGGCTGGGGAAGGGGAGGGAACCGGGGACGTTGGTGGTAGGAGATGGGCACTGGTGGAGGGACGGGTGCTAGAACACTGTATGACCAAAACCCAAATATGAACTTTTTAATTGTATATCTTTTTATTTGTATATCTCACGGTGGTATAATAAAATACATAATAATAATAATAATATGCTTACATTAAAAAAAGAAGTAAATTTTTTTTACCATTGTGCTCATGAATTTTATTTTGTTTGTTTTTTTACAATAAAAATAAATTTATATTAATAGAATATGCATACCAATCACAGAAGAACAAATGCAGTCAAAATAAAATAAGTACATTTGCCTGTGTGAATAAGTATTTTTCTCGTTTTTCTTCACATTTGCACCACACTCTAACCAACTGGGCTGACTGACCAGTGTTTCGCTTTTCTTCACGTATGTATATATTTTTCTATTTTTTTATCTAACTTTTTTTAATTTTTTTATTTTTACAATTACAAAGATTTACAATTAAAAGTTCATATTTGTGTTTTTGGTCATACAGTGTTCCAGCACCCATCCCGCCACAAAGCCCATCTCCCACCACCAACGTCCCTGTTCCCTCCCCCTCCCCCAGCTCTCCCTCCATGGCAGGTTCTTTATTTCTTTCCCTTTCTCTCTCTTTCTTCTTTTCCTTCCCTTCCAGATTATGGATTACAGAACATACATTAAAGGGTTGTCATGTGTATCGTAAATTTTAATCCAAACCTTGACCTGAATCATTTCAAATATTTACTTTCTCTAATCCTATATTTGAACTGCTATCCGGCTAGAGAAACATCCATAAAAAGGGTCTTTGGTGTCATTATCAATGATAGATATATACAAAATGTTAGGAGGGTCAAGCCTGACAGAGGGAGGGCAACTTGAATACCTTCCCTCGTGTTGTTACTGAAATCCAAAAAAAAAAAAAATAAATAGCAAATGGGGATATCTCTCCCAGATTGTGTAGGTGAACCTCAATAATACTGAATATTACCTGTCTTTAAAGCATGCCCTTTGTTGAAGGCAAAAATGTGACTTAATTGCTCTTTTTCTTATATTTCAATATATGGTAAAGGTGATTATTGTCTATATCTATCTATTTCCACATTATAGTTTCCCAAAAGGTAGTCATCTACCATATGCATATGAAATATTTTATGCAGTTTGTTTTTTATCTGTTGTTTGGTTATTATTATTTTAATAAGTTTTTTAATACTTTTAGATTTTTAATTTTGACCAATAGAGCATAAGCTTTGGCCTTTGTTCTGAGTTTAAACTCCACATATGTTCTCGCTCTGTTATACAAGCTCACATTTTGCCCTGTGGGTTTGCAGAAATCTCCACCCCTCTGAGTTTTATGTGTGGCGGAGGAGAAAAGCTGGAAATAGTGAGACAGTAGCAGAGAGTAGACACTGACACATGTGGATGAAAGCAGCAGAGAACCACCCAAAAGAACCACAAACCCAGAGGTTCTCTGGCCATTCCCCTCTTATGGCTCCCGTTGTGATTCTTCTCTAAGACTAGATCTGTGGATTCTCCCTCAAGCCTGTCCTATTCCCTCCAGAGAGAATTCAGGTAAAACGATTCCTGGCTTCTTCCTCTCTGACTAACAGGGAGGTGGGAAAGCAAAGCTGTTCTCTGAGTTAAAAATGTCTGATCCACTAGCCTGACCATCTGGAGCCCGACAAAGGTCGCCCCAGTATCCTTTCACTTACATCTCTGCAACTTACTGAACCTCATCATTTTAGTTTTACATCAATTTGTAGATTTGCATTTAGTTTTCAAGTTGTTCATTCTCTGTTTCATTCAGACTAGTAATTTCAGGGGCTGTGTTATAA
This sequence comes from Cryptotis parvus, assembly GCA_021461705.1. Taxonomy (NCBI): domain Eukaryota; kingdom Metazoa; phylum Chordata; class Mammalia; order Eulipotyphla; family Soricidae; genus Cryptotis; species Cryptotis parvus. Next base: position 18,294 of record JAJIBD010037059.1, read on the forward strand.
TTTCAAGATGCTGCTTTAGAAGCATTACAAGACATTAAAGTACATTTAGCCTTGAATTGTCACTTATGATTATTGCAGGAAATTAGAGCTTTCTGGATCATAAATGTGACAATAGATTGAGAACACAGCTTCTATTATGAGTAAATGGGGACAAGGAGTAAAGAAGTGTCAAGCCATAGCCAGGGCTTACGTGGGCACCAGAAATATTTAGGGGACGTCAAGGCTGCCTCTGCAGGTTGAGGGGAGGTGAACTGGGATGGAGCACTCAGAAGGGGATGTTCTGGGCCCCTGAATGAACCCAGAGCTCCTCCCCACATGACGACCCTCCTGCGCATGGTGTGGAAGTGCAGACACAGGAGGCCATAAGTGTTTTCTCATCAAATCCAAGCTCTCTCCCCATCCTCCTCTACCCTGACTTATGTCTTTGGCATCGCTCCTCCCCACCTCACCTAGCTTTAAGGATCAGCTCACTGAAGCTAGAGGCCAGCCCAAGGCCATGGCGGTCTTCAGGGACCTCTGGACGGTGAGAGGGAGGCCCAGCTCATAGAGACCAATGGTCCAGTTTTGCCTCTATAATAGGCCAACTTTGTCCTCCTGGCTACTTGATTTTCCTTTAAGACAAGGATAGGCTCTGCTAACACTGGGCTGTGGTTTCCTAAAGTAAAATAAATTCCTCTACCTCACTTCACCAATGACAATGGAGTGATCCAACATGCATGTAGTAGGTTTAATTCTATAGCTTAAAGAAGGTAAATTTCAAAAAGAACTAATTTTTTTTTTCTGAAAAAGTGGTGGTAGACCAAATAAATTTGGGAACCTCTGATGAAACTGGGCTCTACCATCTTAATACAACTGTCTTTTGGACAGTAATTCAAGGTGGTCTGCCTGGCACCTTGATTTTGGGCCATCAGATCAAACAATCTATGTTCTAGGGTCTTATATAATGTTCAACAGTTGGGGTTCAGTGGCCACTTACTCAGCTGGAACAGTTTCAATAAAGAGTTTCCCAGATCCTGGGGAGTAAGTAGCCATTGTCCTATGAAGGCCCCACCCCCTGCTTCCTGACACAGAATGACCTGAGTGGCCTGAGCAGTCAATCCTACCATGTGAGAAGCGAGACCCAGGATGGCTACTAATGCTCCATGCCAGGGTCTCTAAACCTTTTGGTTGGTAACACGGTCACACCAGAGACATTCTTTTTTTTTATGCACAAACATTTTTATTTATCTTTTATTATACCACCGTGAGATATACAATTACAAAGATGTTCATGTTTGGGTTTCGCCATACAGTGTTCCAGCACCCATCCCTCCACCAGTGCCCATTTCCCACCACCAATGTCCCCGATTCCCTACCCTCCCCCAGCCTGCCTCTATGGCAGGTTCTTTTTTTTTAACATTTTATTATACCACCGTGAGATATACAATTACAATGCTGTTCACGCTTGGGGGTTTCGGTCACACAGTGTTCCAGCACCCCGCCCTCCACCAGTGCCCCTCAACCACCACCCATGTCCCCAATTCCCTCCCCCTCCCACATCCTGCCTAAATGGCAGGTTCTTTATCTCCTCTCTCACACCAGAGACATTCTTGGGGTGACAGTTGCCCTCCCATCCTTGCTCTCCCCTCTCTCCACTGCATTGTGCCATGACATGGAGAGAGTCTGGGCTGACCCAAAGGTTGTGGTTTCTCAGTGTCCATACCTCTCCTTTGGGAAGCCCAGGTAGCTAATAAGCCCCTTCTCCCCTACTCCTTCACCCCTGGAGCACTTATTTTGGACTGAAGCTTCCTGTTGCTGCAGGAAGTTTTCCCTGCCCACCCTCCAGAATCTCTCAGGCCGAGTTCACTTTGCCTGTGCTCACAACACTTTCCCTAACCCCTTTTCATTTCTTTCTCCATCACAGTGGTATTTAATTCATCAGATAATAACTTTGACATTTTCTACATGTTTACTCAATAGAGAATTCTGGAAAGGCCTACTGAGCATCTCTTCTGCCTGAATGGTTTTCCTTGGGTCACTGTTGCAGTCCTGGCCTCAGCCCCCCATTTCCAGAAGCCACTCTTTGAGCTGTGACTGGAAGATTTCCAAATTTCTGCCTCAAGTCCAGTGCTAGCTGCTAAACAGTGGTCCTGAGCTCAAGGGAATTACCTTAAGTCATTACAGAGGTGTCTCTCAGAGGGTCAGGTTAACAGGAGGCCTGTTATTGGTGTTGCTATAGATGTAGGTGATTTAGAGTCTACAGCTCCCTGTGGGTGTGTCTGAAGCTACTAGAGCCCAACGTCTGAGCATACCACAAGAGAGGCACAGTCGCATTTTTTTTTCTTGTAAGTATTTGCTCTTCGAATTGAGCCATTCAAAGGAAGCTGTTTTGCTTTCTCCACTGCTAGCTCCATAGGGTCTCATACTTGTAGTACTGGTCCAGTCTCTCTATTCTAGCCAAGTTGCCTTTTTTGAGGTATGCGTCAGATCATAGGGTCAGCAGAAAGAACAGGTATGGTGCAGACAGCGATCAGTATCTAAGCCTAGTTCCAGTTCCTCCAGTAAACAACATTGGTGAAGGTTGTTTCTGTTTCTGAAGTGGACTGAATGATGCTCAGCAACCAACGTGATTGTGAGCATCAGATTTATAAACTGGTCTAGGACAAGTCAACCCATTATAGCTTTAAGGGGCTGGGGTGCATGTGTTAGTGAGGTCCCATCACAGGGTTCAGGAGATGAAATTGCTTTTTGTTTTGGGATACCTGGCAGGACTCAGGGCTTACTCCTAGCTCTTTGCTCAGGCATCATTCCAGTAATGCCCTGGGGATTATAAGCAGTGCCTGGGATCAAGTCTAGGTCAGCCATGTTCCAGGCAAAGTGCCTTAAGGCCTTAAGGCCTGGCACTGAAAGGGCTGTGCTCTAGGACCTTTTTTCTCTAGGCCCTTTACCGTTACTATCTACCCCACTTTTTAAC